>JAPYZA010001072.1:0-39998 GCA_030522685.1 Eupelmus azureus | reverse complement strand
AAGAAAAAATCGATTTTTACAACGCTTTTTTAACTAAACTCAAAAAGTAAATGATTTCTCACAAATAATCATAATATAAAAGTTGTAGGTCTTTAAAAAGTACAACTTTTTTATATTATTCACTTTCTTTGAAAAATCTAAACATATTCGTCATTAAAAAAATTAAAAATTTTGATAAAGATGTCTATCATTCAAAAAATATATGATCAAACATACTTAATATTTAAATTATATATTTAATACTTAAAATATACAATATACATATAGGAACAATAAATTAATCTTGAGGAAGCTACGTGCTAATGAATTGGTAGCGGTTTTTATTTTTATATATAGGCACCTAATTTTTAATTATTTATATTTTATATTTTCAGATTTTAATAGTATCTGGTCCCCTTAAATATTAGAGAAATTAAAATGTGGCAAACTTTATGAATAGAATTCCGAGATATAGTGTACAATAAGAATTAAGTTTTCTATTACTTTACGACTGCTCTAAGAAGAAATATCAAGAATTTGATAAATTTTCTTCATTTTTTATTCTGAAAATAATGAATTAACTTTTTATAAAACTCGCAAGAAGAGTCTTGCAAATAAAATTATTGTGATAAAACTTTAGATGACCATTGCTCTTGAGTCTCTATTGAAAACGATCAATTAAATATTTTGAACATTTTTGTTATTAGTTGATTTGATTTTTAAAAATAAAAGAATTTGTATGCATGAGTGAGAAAGATAAAGAGAATCAAATATTTTTCTCCAAAATATTAATCTAAGAACTATGCGTTTGATCTGTTTTTGTCTAAACTCTTTCAACAAATAATTGCCTTTAAATAGACTGGATATAGACATCACATACGTTATAAACAAATTCACTTATTTAAGAATTTGTACAACTCTATTTTTTAAACTATTTTCTTTAGTACAAGGCAACGAGAAACTTGTTGAACTCTTTTAGGCTTCCTCTTAATTATTATGAGTATAATTAAAAAAATAAGCAATAGCGTTTTCAATGACGTAATATTCTTTAATGATTTTACTGAACATTGATTGAAATGTATATTTATATAATGATATTATCAAGACAATTATCATTATTGTTTATGTCTTTTACCGTTTAAGTTTTAACATGTTCCAGATTTATTGTATGTTTGGTTAAGGTGAAGGATGCATGGACGATGAGCGAACGAGGAGAATGTATTTTAAAGACGCAAATATATGTGGAATTATACTGTAAATTGTAAAAATATGTAATAATAATGACGTAATAAGCTATAGTTGTATGGATAGTAAATTTGATGAACAGAGGCGTATGTACTCTCTTGGTAGAATTCAATCATTTATTCAATTTGGTTTATTTTGAAATGCGGGCATTTAAAGGCGATGAATTACATTTGTAAAAAATCGGAACCAGCTAAGGAATTGTAACCGAATGATAAATGTGCTGTTAACAAAACATTACGCAAGGATTGTGCCATGTAATAATTTCTACTAAGCGTGAACTTCTACATATTTGCGTTAGAATGATTGAAAGTAAAAACCTGAGAACCTCAATTATTGTTTGGTTTCAAAACAATTATGCGTTTTATTTCAGAGAAAGCAAGACTTCGGAAAGGAATATCTTGCTTGTGGCAGTGGCTCACGATGCTAGCTGTTAACATTGTACATTTAGTAAAAAATCGAAAAGCCGTGAAATGCTATTGTTATTACATACTTATGTATGTATGTATGTCTTATAAAAAAAAAGTAACGAATAGATCCCGATAATTTCAATGTAAATTTTTTTAAGCATCATCTTATTAATAAACTTATATATTATATATAAAACATTATTTTGGCGATAGAAAAGATGGATTCCAGTATTTTTTCGGTTGAGATCGAAAACCGAATATATTACGGGGACAATTAACATGTGTATAGCGAGATTAAACTGGAATTATTTATGTTTTTATCAATAATTTTTTCAATAAAATTAAAAAAAAAAAGAAAATTTTTCGTACAATATACAACTTTGTGATGTTTCTTTATTTTCTCCTACTTTTAATTATTAATAATTCGCTTAAATATTGTGCAAAAATTAAAAATATTTCCTAAAATTAGTGGAACAATTTGAATTTTAAATACACAATTTATTTAATCAGTAATTATAAAAAATTTAAGTACATTCAGTCACAAAAAAAATCATTTTTCTTTTTCTATTTTTAAGATTCAGACTTTTCTCAATTATCAAAAATTTTAAAAATTGAACAAAAAACTTTATATTGTTATTAAAAGTACTAATATTTCAATTGAGTTTTTTTGTTACTTTGTGAAATAAATTTAAAAATTTCAAAACTTTGTTTGAACACAAGAGCGCGACTTAATCAAATGACGAATTTAGAATGTTCCTCCTACGCGAAACGCAGAGCTATATATGTCGATAGAAAATAGTGAATAACATGCAATCATAGTTGCGCAATGCATATATTACATTTGAGTAACAAGATCACAAACAAAATAAATGAAAAACTTGTCAAGCGTGATAAACTTGAAATTTAACCGCTTTAATTCCTCTCTTCCACGCAAAGAATCATATCATTAATTAAACATTCCATTTCAAAATCAACACGCGCCTAATCACTAATCAGTATCTCCACCAGCGTAAAAACCATCCCAAACCCCAAAAAAACCAAGCACCCAACCACCCACCACCCACATCCTCAAAAACCCCAAAAAATCCGTCTCACCCATCCCTAATCCCAATCCATTATCCCATCTCCAACCACTCTCAAAATGCGGCAAAAGTAAAAGTACCCGCGGCTGTTATCCGCGCATGCGCTCTCGACTCCCCCCTTAAGCCTAGGACCTCGCGTGTTGTGCGCCGGTCTGCGGCGCGGCGGGGCGCTCCTGGAGCTCTCTCCTCCTCCTCGCCGCCGCCAAGCGAGCGCGGCGCTGGGTCCAGTTCGCGTTTGTTGCCCGTGAAGGATGCCTTCTGCCAACCCTAAACTAGAGAAGCAGGCCTCTACGGAGGCCGTAGAACCGATTCGACAAGCGATCATCGTCATCGAGCACAAGATCCGCAACCTCGAGAAGCGCAAGGTAATGCCCCGCGCCACGTTTTTCCTCGGAACGTTAAAACCGCGACGCGCGCGCGGATATATGTCTGTGTATCTCCTCTCTATCTGTCAGCAGCGCGCGCGCGCTCTCTGGCTCTCGGCCGCCATGTTTCGGTGTGCGCGCCGTGCCATGTGCTCGCACACCCAGGGTATCGCGCCCAGGGGAGCCTTTTCGTGCCCCGGCCACGCTGAGTAGCTATATACGAGGCGCGGAGACGCGACGCGACGATCGAAGCCTAGTCCGGCTGATGGCTTGATGCACTGGCCGTGGGTGGACGAGGTGTCGATTGTCGTCGTTGTGTCGTCGTTGCCGGCTAGGCCTCGGCCCCCTCCGCATCCCCCCTCGCGCTGGTCCCCTCCACGATGATGTATATGTATGCGATCCTGAGACGTTGACTTTCTTTATTTTGGGTTTGGTGTATAGGGTAAGCTCGAGCAGTACCGGGACATTGTGAAAAATGGCGGGGAGCTCAACGCCGACCAGAAGACCGCCGTGGCCAAGTACGACGAGGTCCAGCAGACCCTGGAGATCACGCGGGAGCTGTACAAGCAGATCGTCGGCATCGCCAATGACGCCGCCAAGCAGCAGAAGAAGCTCGCCAGGAAGGAGGCCCTCGAGCGCATGCAGCAGGACATCGTTAAGGTGACTCACGCGCTGGGATTATCGCGAGAGCGATGATTAATGGATGTGGGATAAGTGTGTCAATCTGGCCTCTTGTTTGTTTAAGGTTCGAGAGGTCTTGCTGATACAGGACACCCTGATGAACATGAGCGCCCAGGGTGTCAGGGATGACTTTATTAACGGTGTTAACGGGGCGGTCAAGCTAGCCGAGGAGGACCTCAAGTTCTTGGATGATCTTTACAACGAAGTCATGCTGAAGCACGAGAGGCATGAGAACGAGCCAACTTTTCTTCAGCAGGCACAGAAGGTCGCCGAGCACTACGTTCTGATCGTTGATGGTAAACAGAGGGAGGTTGTGGGTACCACGTATTCCAAGCTCAAGGAGATCATCACCTCTGTGTCTCAGTGCGGCTACTTTGATCAGGTGCATGAGGTCGAAGTGGCTGTTGAAGAGGTTAGTTGGGCAAAATTTATGCTTTTTATGCTTTCATTTGAGATTTTACTTAAAGGCTTTTTGTTTTCAGGTGACGCAAACATTGGACGAGGCTCAGATCAGCAATGCCCATGTACCTGAACAGGTCAATGAAGAGTTCAGCGAAAGACACATTCCACCTCAAGCTCCCCAACCAGAAACCATTTTACCCATGCAAACCTTTCCAGTCCCAGTAGCCGCTATCCCTGTTGTTTCAGGAGCTACTCCTGTTCCAGCTGCCATTCCTGTTGTTGCACCTATCCCCGCCATCCCTCAAGCGGTTGATGCATCTTTCTACACAAATGCCACCTTTGTACCGTCGCCGCAAGTTCAGCCACAGCAGTCACCACCCCAGCAGCCGCCTCAGCAGCAGGGTCCTGCTCCAACACCAGCTCAAGCACCCAGGATCAACGATGTCATCGGCCCAGCTCCAAACTTTTTTTTCCTGCAAGATTCTGAGCTTGATACACCAGAGGTCAGTGCTCCAGTCGCGTCTCCCGCGCCACCAGTAGTTTCACACATTCCTGCTCCAGCAACTGTTGTTGCTGCTGCTGTCACACTGAATGCACCGATTCCAACTCAAACATTTACCAATCAGTCTTTCAGTGCTCCTGTTATACCACCCCAGGTAATAGATGGAAATTCAAATAGTTCACTGTTCTTCAACAGGATTTATTTATGTTTATCTTCTAGATATTAATTTTTACATGTTTTAGGTGATGTACCAGCATCAGCATCAGCCTGCACCGGAGATCGGTCTTCAGTCGCCGCATCTGCCTGGATTCGGTAGCTCTAATCCACCCCCGCCGATTCCGATGCCTCCTTCGCATCAGACCAGTATGACGTTTACGCCATCAACCGCTAACAGGATCCAAACTCAACAGACTCAAATGACATTCGAACAAATGTCAGTACAACAAGACTCGCTTGAAGTACAAAAGGAGGAAATAATAATTGTTCGTATATTAAAATAAATTAAATCAGTAAAACTCTTATTTTATATCAAGAGAAAAAAAATGAAATTCATGTTTGAATTTTTATATAGGAAACCACGGAAAAAAGCGTAAATGAAACTGGAGTTGGAGAGGGTGACGTAGGTCAGAACAACGGACCTTTAGATTGGGGACAAATTCCGGAGCACCCAACCAGTGACTGGAGCCAAGTTGATCAAACATCCTCATCTGTTCAAGATTCACAGCAGATGCAAAACTCTCAACAACCTTGGGGTGATAATCAACGAGGTGGTTACCGAGGTCGTGGCGGTAGACGTGGAAACACGAATGGCTACAACAACAGAGGGCGAGGAGGATACCAACAAAATGGCAGAGGTATTTTGAACAAGTATTTTTTTATTATTTGATAATATTAAAAATGTTAATTAAATGTTAAATGTAAATAAATTGCTTTTATTTTATAAAATGGAACTTCCAAAATTTTATTTCGTCAAAAAATAACGGTTTATTTTTGTTTTACAAAGGTACGTTTTTTCGAAATAACGATGGAAACTACCAAAATGGTTATCAACGCAACAACTGGAATAACACCAACAACAGCGATGGTAATGGCGGCTACAGCGGCTTCAAGAGGTCATCGAGCAATCAGTCGAGGGGCGGTCCTCGTGGAGAAAGGGGGGGTATGGACAGAGGCGGACGCGGCGGTGGTCAATTCCGCGGTAATCAGAGAGGCGCTAATCGCGGCAATTACGCACCTCGAGGTAAACCTCAAACGCAGAATTAAAGGCGCCATGGCGAACTACATACATGCTATATTGACAGCGAACTATATTTAACAAATTCAATCGCATTTTTTCAATGATCCAAGTCATTCAGGCCGCGAGCATCGGCCGCGTGATGTCCATGTTTCTCGACCGGAAGCGAGAAAATTAATCTTAAGCGCAAAAAATAGATTGAATTCTCAAGTAAAATCGATTAATAAATTTGATGAGCAATCGACGCGCGCTGGGGTCGTGTCAAAACCAAGTTCATTGTCCATTTACTTTTTTTAATATTTTCAGTGCTGTGACTTTGTTGCAATGATACTTGATTTTATCTAATTCACTTGTACAAAATGTTGAGATTTATCAAGCGATTTTATTTAGAATTCGAGATTGTTGACTGGAAGTATTGTCATTAAACGAAAATACGCGCGCAATGAAAATATTTAAACGAAGTAACTTATTTCACTTTTGCGTTAAGTGACTTGGAACATTTTACAAATGAACGTTTGGATGTAAGTGATAAAGAAAAATATAGCTACTTGAATTTGGTGTCCCGCAATTGGGCAAAAATTGTTGCTCTAACACAGATGTAAACGAAACATAAAAGAAAATAGGTGGAAAACAATACGCAAGATCAGCCAAATTCAAATATTTGTCAATATATGTCATATATATGTATAATTCATATATATGTCAATCCACCATGCAAGTATTAATTGTGTTGTGACAGAAGGCAGTTTTCACTGGGCAACAACAGCTGATCCAAGATTAGAAGAAATAAAGAAAAAAAAATATAAATTTATTTAAAAAAAAATCCCAAAAAAAAAGAAAATAACGTGCATTTTAAGTGATAATACACAACCGTGTATTTGTAATATCAAGTTAAGGGTAGGACAGGCAAAGCTCGTTTTGCTCACGATGAAGTTCAGGAAGCGATTGGCCTATACATAAGATGCACACGGATAATTTTTAGAGTAGGTTAGGTATATTTTGTTAGTGTATCGTATCTGTATGTAAGTCACTTTCTGGCATCTGCACGCGTGATATCGGGCTTTGCCTCGCCGGCTCTCGGCTCCTAAGAAACATTGACAAAAAAAAAAAACTTAGACAACACCCGTATGACTCTTCGTGTTGCGACGCAGTGTTCTAGTGATTTTTTGTAAATGCCAGAAAAAAGAGGATTTAAGAGCAATGCTTTTCTCACATCTTTATCTTGATACGTAATTTTGCATTCTTATTCAACTTTCAAGGATAGAAGGAAAAGTGATCATTAAGCTGTAATATTCTATCGGATTGAAACAATAAACGTCTTGGGATTAATTCACACTTTGTACGTCCTTTTAGTAGAACAGATGAACGACCCTCTTCTCTATCACTTGCTCCCTTTCTGCTTTTTTCTGTGACATTAATGAACTTTTGTGGGAATCAGATCGCGATCACAATGCGATTCGTCAAGAATTGATCGGCCAATTCGATCAATTTTCAACTTTTTGTTTCATTTTCAAAGCGTCGACTGTCTGCGTTATAAGCAACTTTTTACTTTATACTTTTTTTCGATAGCAAAGAGATACGAGTTTATATTTTGAAAAAGTTAAAAAAAAAGAGAAATCTAGTGACAACTCAGAGCTTTAAAATAAAAAAAAACAAGTGGAGTTGAAAATATACAATTGTAAATTATACGATGGCAGGTGCATTGAAATGAGTGACTTGACAAAGTGACTATTTGCTGCCAAAACGAATGACTAGAAAAAAATCGAAGGAGGTATCGTATTGTATTTCGTTTGTATATTTGTGTTCAACCACGTTTTTCTTTTCCCTATCTTTAGTTTCTTTTTTTACAGTAAGATATATGCGTTCAGGCTGCTAAATATGTATCTTCCAAATAAAGATTTTCATTCAACTGGTTTTGAAAAGTATAGTAATTTTTTCGAATTGTATAAATTAGTGCTCGATAATGCATCGACCAAAACTTGATGATTCGATAAGATAACAAAGAGAAAGGAAACAGCAAAAGAGTAACACCCGAAGATTTTTATACATTACACGAGATTTATAAATATGCCATTGTGTCCAAGTTTTTTCAATAAATGTCTATTCATTTTCATTTGCGTGCGCACCATTTTTATAGAGCTTCTGATGAACCGGCAAATGAATTTGTTTACTTTCAGTTTTCGTATTTAAGATTTTTCGAAATAAAATGCGCTTTAATTTTTTGTACTTATGTAATTGTTTTTCTCTTTACAAACTTGACCTTAATAATAGATCCATAAACAGTAAAGTTGCTTTTCAAAAAAATATTAATAAAAGTAAATATAACAATTTATTCGATTTAAAAAAATAAAATAACAATTACGCATCATAATACTAACTGAATATTTATTCAATGAAGTAATATTTATTTTAGTACAAACAGTAGTAAAAAACTTAGATTATTAAAAAGACTGTGTTAATTTTTTACCTTTTAAGTAATTAGTAAAACGAAAAAATTGAAAACAATCTAATCCTATAAATACTCATCTAATCATCTACTTTAAATGAGTCATCGGTATTTTCATTATTGTACAACAATAACATCAATCTTCATAACGAATTCTAAGACTTCTCTGAAGTTAGTAAACGGTTCTATTAAGTTTTGCGGGTTGTCTATTTTTGGGCATGCGTTTCATGGCTGCTCTTCGTTCACGATGGGGAAATACCTTACGAAACCATTACAATTGGTCAATCGCCGCGGATTCATTAAGGCGCAGTTCTATTACGCGCCAAGATACGATGGAAGTGGAAAAAAGGACGCGAATGAACGTATCAGCCAATCGGATGGTTTAAGAAAATTCATTCATTATTTTTGTGGTCTGATTTGGAAGTTTGTCAAAATAAAATTGAATGAAATTTATTTATGTTTTTAGTTCAAAGTCGTGAGTAGTGTAAGCAAAATAATTGGTATAATTAATTGGAGCGATATACATGAAGTATTGTTAATCATGCAATTTACACTTATTTATTTACTTTTATATGTTGCAATTTCCTTGTTCAATTGACTGATCTTAGTTATGCATTGCAGCATATTTTTGTTCAACAAAACTGTCTATACCGATTCTTACCAATTAAATTTTATTTATACAGTTCATGACTAAAAAGATGTATTCTTTTATTGGACAAAGACGTACTTAAAGGGAGGAAAATCAAAGAAATAAAAAGAGTGAGATGATGCAAAAATTACTTTAATAAAATCTTGAAATAAATAAATAAATTTATCTTCGACATAAAAGTGATAATTGTCATTTTATAGACTTGAAAAGCTGATATAATGCAGCATTTTATTTCCATAAACGATTTCTCTATTTCTAAGAGTATTTTTTTTATCTAAACAATATCATATTATAATTATACATTTATTTATTTAACTAAGCCGTTTCAACAAACTAAATCTTATTTAGCTTCCCTGGTAGAAATTAAGTCAGTTACTATCTAGACCTGTCTAGTTTCTATGTTAAATAATCGGGACCTCGATAAAACTAGATAATTTTTCTACCAGGGTTACGTTCTAATAATTCCTTGGCTTATCAATTATTTATCTCTGTTAGTTAAAAAATTATTTATCATTAATCGGTTAAAAAACAGTAAAAATCGGTGCCATTCGAAAATTTTTCTTAGCTTTCAATTTAATATATGTTTTTAGTTTTTTGTAACAATGTATGAAATTATCAATAGAAAAGCTTTTATTTATCTTGCTGATCACTTAGTACGAAAATAGTATGGGGTCCCTCGAGGCACCCATTATAATCGCCCTTAAGCGAATAAACATCCTTAAGTGACTATAGTACTTTTGTATACATTTTTATGCCAAAAAAAATCATAATCTAATATAAGAATTACAAAGTACATATTTTTTTGGTGATTAATAAGTAAATTAAATTTATTATAATAATTACTTTAAAAAATACTTTAACAATAAGCGCGTGTTTGCCGAATCGAAAAATAATCACATTCTCACGAAACTGAAATTTTATTTCATAATTTTTGTGCCTTTTAAGCACAAAAACGCGAGGATTAATCATGTTTCTAAAAATTTGGTGGGTAACTTAGCAAGGCCTTTTTTACTTCATGCGTTTTATAGTACTTACCTTTTACATTTCGTCAAAAAATTCTCATCCTCGTGACACAACATACTTTTTTATTTACAAAATGTTATTATTGATATTAACCTATTAGGTAATAAATCATTAACTGTTATTAAAAAGTAATCGACATTTTTTGTACAATTAATCTTTATGTAAATAGTTAATTTAAATTTTTATATACTGTTTTTTTAAACAAGTTGTGTAAAATATTTTGTATATCGATTCGCGGAGAAAGAAGCCTATAATACATTGTTTAGAAGTGAACTCAAATAAAAAAAAATAATACGATAATAGGTTACTTTGCGCACGCAATTATAGAATTCTATCAACGATCTACTTAGTAATCATTTATATTTAAGATTTTTACTTAACTTGTTCACCACTAAAAAAGATTTGAAAAGAACTAAACATTCAACTTATCAACTAACAAATAATAATTACTCTTTTAGATAAAATTGTACACCCATAGAAAATTAAATCAGTCACGTCTTTATTAATTAGACTTGATTATGAATCTTACAATATATTAGTACTACGACACCAAAGCATAGCATAAATAATTAAAAAAAAATAATAATTTGAACGACTATATGAATATGTAATTATATAAGCGTACACTTTACACATTATTATAGCTCACAATGGTGTTTCATTCTTACAAAAGATAAGTTTATTCATATTCCAAAACTATATTATATAAATTTGATTTCATACAACATACATCTTAATACAATAATTGATCCCGAATGGTAGCCGTGAATATACAATATTTTTTAACACTTTTAAACATATATTAAATCATCTACAAAATAAACATACAAATCTCTTGCGCTACAGTCGAGTTTATAATCTTATTTTCTTTTCAATTACATGGTCAGGTACATTTTAAGCCGGTGTATGTGTGTCCTACATTCACTTACTTATTGTTGATGAGTTTTGATTTCTCTTTATTGATTATTGTTACTTATTGGCTTATTTGATGATTGTTCTGGAACTTTGATCATTTCTCCTGTTACCAGACTCAAATACACTTGAATTGGAATTTTAAATTAATGACTTTTTTCATAAAACGCGTGTACTTCAACAATCATTCAACTTTACCATATCAACAGCAAAAATATTCAAAAAATTAAGATTCAATAATTATACACAACGTTCAGATCGTTTGTGTTTTAAGATTTTCAAGTCATTAAAACAATCATTTTATGTTATGCAAAATTAAATTAATCTAAAAAACGATCAAGTACTCGAGCAAAGGTTTTGATCCTTTTCTCACCTGATAGGCTTGAGATACGTCTTAAAAAACAAAAAAAAATTAATCTCGCAGTCCAGCTGTCCACCAAGTAAACGAAATTATTATTGCGAGGGTTTCTTGCGTCTACCAAACAAATTGCTCAATACGGAACTTTTCTTATAGTCGCGATCCTTTCGCGAACCGCCGAAACTCTGCTCGCTCTCCGAACCACTTTCTGATGGCCGTCTGCCGGCACCATCGACTACGGATATATTTGGAGGAGTCGTAGGAGACGATGCCATTGGAGGTGCCACGTAAGGAGGTAAAGATGCCGGTCTACCGGTGAATGTGTTTATTTGTTGATTTTGTCCAGGAGCCTTTATAAATGAGTGAGTAAAGTAATGTTTTAATTATTACATATAAAAAAATTCAAATAAGCAATTTTATTCAAAAAGCATTGTAATTTTTCACAACTCCATTGGATACATACACAACATGTTATATGTAAAGTTCAATCATAAAGGTAGAATGAATGTGAAAAACAACAAAGCTTTTAATAGACCAATCAATACATTGATTGTTTTTTACGCACCTGCCTCGTATTGACCGGTAAATTTCCATAAGCTATTGCAGAAAAAAAAATTGATAGTTAAAATTTATTGATTAAATAACATTATTTACACAATATTTTTGACAAAAAAAGAAAAATTTTATATAAACCATATTCGAAGAAACTGACCATTATCATGAGGGCTACTCCAATGAGCTATTTTACTCGATGGAGGAGGGGCAGTCGACGGCAGCGGGGGTACTATTTCTAAAAAAAAAAGAATAAAATTAATCTGAATCCTACTTATTGCACGAAAGCTGTAAGGACACACACTTGGAACAATCATTTTACTGGCAGTGCGTATACCTTGTTGTTGGAGATGGGCATTATGTTCTACATTAGGCTGTCTATGCCAACTACCGTCATTCGTAGTGTATTGACCTGAGGTACCGTTCAAATTCGTATTTGCACTCTGCGGTTGATACGACTGTGGCCTGGGTTGTTGCTGCCCATAATACTCTACATCTAAGAAGAACAATCATGCTATGCTTTAGGAATTATCTTATATGCTATTAAAGTAGTAATAAAACAATTTTTAAAGTGGAGCTTTAAAAATATTATAATACATTAAAAAGGGTTTAAATTATTGTAAAATTATGATTATGAACTTTTTATAATAAAGTATACCATTTCTTCTAAGGGGGACAGTATTGTCGAAGCTTGGGGATCTTGCGGGTACAGGTGGTGGTGCCCCTCTTGGTGGTATCGGTGGCTTGTCGCTAGGATGCATCATAAATTGTTGCTCGTGCTGTCTTCCTTGCTGTTGCATCACATGATGATGGTGATGTGGGTGTTGCTGATGCTGTTGCTGTTGCTGTTGTTGCTGTTGCTGCTGCTGTTGCATGTACATCTGCAGGAATTCCTTTTGTGGCTGAGAGTCCGGAGGTGATCTAGCCATGCCTGCATTTTCAGAATTTCGACTAGGATCACGCTTTTTGTTCATATGTTGCTGTTGATGATGCTGCTGTTGTTGTTGTTGTTGATGCTGTGGTGAGTATTCTCCTTGAGACTTACTCGGACTGCTTGTTGGCACATCGCGCCTGATCACTGAATTCTTGCGTTCCATTTCGGGAGTCGATGCGTGACTGCTACCAGTGGAGAGGGCATCGTCCAGATGATCAGGTGATAAACTCTGTATATTCTCGAAGCCATCCTTTAAATTTTAAATTAAAAGGATGTTACAGAATTTTTTTAAATATTGTTGTCATTGAGGTCGAATATTTCATAATTATTTTCTACTTACCTTATGTGAATCGTCATAACTCATAAGCTGTAAACTAGGCGGTAATTTTGCGTGGAATGAGATTTTGTTTACCCAATCTTCCATATCTTGCTTATTTGTTGAAAATAAAAATTCTGATCCATCTGTACATTTTAATCTGAACACGTTTTTGCGCTTAGTATAGTCATCTGCTTTTTCGCAGGTCGCATTAAATATATTTATTGGAGCAGTTGCTGCTTTACTAGATTGGAAGTCCTCGATATCTTTGAAGAAACACAACAGCTGACCGCATAACACTAAACAAAATTACGATTGTTTATTAAATATTCCCACCAAACAAAATAAACATTACATGCAATAGCATTAATCTAATTACCTGTATAATATGGTTTCCACGAACGAACTGCAGCTTTTTTGCCACCACTCTGAAGTTCGTGTTTCCTATCAAGTACACCTTGAATCTCAACTGGAGGTAGAGAGTCAACATTTTCTATTCTTTGATGCTTCCTAAAGCTTTGCGTTCTTCGCCTCGTTGTAAAGCTAGGTGTTCTCTTTGGTTTCTTTGTATCAACTTTCATACTTTCAGCTCGTTTAATATCAGCAGCAGACGCTAGGGTAAAAATTATTATATATTTTTATAAGTTTGTTAATGGAAATATATTTATTGGTAATTTATTAATAAAATAAGTATACTTTTACGAAGTCGGTCGCTTAACATATGATGTAAACCACCGTAAGATTTGCTAGCTGCTGGTACATTTGGTGAAGAATCAGCAGTTCCGCTTTTCATGGGCGAAGCCGATCTTTAAAGAAGTTTTGTTTGTTAAATAAATAAAACAATGATCATCCAAACAAGATATAAAATTATTTATTCGGTAAAATCGAAATTAAAATTTTGTTCAATTTTTTACTATTTAAACAATTAAATAAAATTATTGAAAAAAAATTATTTATATTGTACCTGTTTATCGATGATTCATGATCATCATAAGTTCCGTTCATATCGTCTCTCGGTATGTGTCGCGGACTTTCGATGAAGCGTCGTCGCTCCTCTTCTCGTTTCCGTTCTTCAGTAATTCTTTGAACTTCTTTACGTTTTCGTTCTTCGAGTCGCGCTCTTTCTACGCGTTCTTTCTCTGCTTGTCGAGCTGCCATTTCAGTTTCGAGTTGTTTCTGGAACGCCTTCTCCAGCTAGTAAAAAAAACATAAGCATTAATCGACAGAAAGTGATAATTATTTGATGCTCCGTGCGCGAAGCTTGATTTCGCGCACGCTCGAACAACAAAGTATACGCTTAATCTCGCTTTGTATACGTCGTATCAAAAAATACGGTTCGATACATGAGCGAGGAAGTGGTTTCAACCTCGTGTGGCCTTTTGGAAACGTCCATACGAGACTGAAATCACTTTCTCGCACTAGTATCGAAATGTACTATTAACATTTTTGTGATTATCTGAAAAACAATTACCATCGTAATGCGTTTTAAGGCACTGAATTTCTCTTCTTGCGCTTCGATAGTCTTCTCAAAGTCCTGGTGCTTCATAATAAGCTCTTCTACCTGTGGTATCGATTCACCCAGCTGTTCATCTCTCAACATCGGCTCTCTACTAGCCAACCAATTCTCGAGCGTTTCCGCGTCTCTTTTGAAGGCTTGAGTATCCAAGTTCTGTTCATAAATGAGTTTCCTCTGCTGCCACGTTTCTTCGAGAATCTGTCTCCTCTGCCTGAGAACCGACACTTTTTCCTGAATTTCCTTGGCAAGGAAATGTCCCTGTTGTACAAGGGTCTGACCAGTCTCGTAGAACTTGCTAAACGCATCGTCATGAGTGTCAATTTCAGCACGGTACTCATTATGTCGTGATATGAGAGCCTCAGCGCCTGGAACATCTCTGGCGAGCTCGGGCGCTGTCACTTTGGCCACCATCTCATTGATCCAAGATATAAGGTCCCGATATTCATCGAAGTACGCTTGTAATTGTTCTGCTTGAACGAGCTTGCTCTTACGTAATGCGGCTTTTTCGAGAAGATCGCTCCAAGCTTCATCAACTTGTTCGTGTTTTACAGCAATATGCTCCGTAGCATCTGGGAAGAGAGCAGCTAGTCTTGAAGCTTCCTCCATTACGGATTCCACCTTAAAATAAAATGAATATTTTAGTATTATAGTAGTATTCGACAGTAAATCTTATAACTATAAGTAAACATAAAAAAAATTAACAAACCTGTTCTTTAACTGCGCCCAAATCTCTATCTAAACCTTGATGCTTGCGTACAAGAGCTTGAATTGTTTCTAAATCATGAGCATATTCGTGATCAGAGCCAAGAGTCGCTTCTTTCTCTTGAATCCAGGAAATTGTTTCATCAGCTGATCTATCGAACATATGCACTTGCTTGGCTCCAGCGAGTGCTTCTTGCCTAGCATGAGCCAATTCTTTCAAATCTTCCCATTGCTGCTTTGTTTCATCAATTTTCATATGGATTTTGCTAGACTCGGGATTTTTTTCCTCAATCAGTTTTTGTCCGGCTTCGATAATACCTGTCATTCGATTTTCGCTGCTGATCAAGCTGGACAGAAAATTTTCGAACATCTGAATAAGGAGCTCGACATGCTCAACATCACAGCCGTAATCTTCTGACGCCGCAATCTTAAATTTTTATGAAAATATTGTTTAATTTCATTAAATTATATTTTTGGATTCTAATTCTTTTACTAAAATAGTGTTAAATACATACCGTTGTTTGGTCTCCAATCCACTCTATGACTTGATCGGCTTGCATAATAAATCTGTGATACTTTTCACTTTCCATTAATCTCTGGGATCGTTTTTCTTTCAAATTTTGTAAGTCTTCAAATTTGTGTTCGATTTCCGACATTTTATAAGCTATATTTTTGCTATCAAAATGATGCCTCTCTACTAGACCCTTAGATAATTTTTTCAAATTTTCAATAGTACTAGTAAAGCCGCACAAATCGCGCTCAACCCCTTCAAGCTTTTTAAACAAGGATTGAACTGAATCTTCATCTTTGCCATAATCAGATGAACTCAATAGCGGATGTTTTTCCTTGATCCATTGTTCAGCTTCCGCAGCTTCGGCGTAGAACTATAAAAAGAAAATCATGGGAAACTGTCTAATATTATATTTAAATGATAAAATAAACCAGAAAAAATTATTACCATTTGCGATTCTACAGCATCGAGTAATCTCAACTTTCTTATACTTGCAAGGTCCCTTAAGTGCATCAATTTTTCTTGCAATTCTCGAGATAGGGCGTCGATTTTCTCTGAAGCAAAATGACCGCTTCTTACCATGGCAGTAGCCCTACTCGCTAAAGAAGCAACTACGGGCTCTCGCGAAATAAGTTCAGCTTCAAGTGCATGATGTTTCTTTTGCAGCCTTTGCACAGTTGTTAGTGAACTGCCCAAGTCTTTGCTGGCTGCTAGAACTTCTTTTTCGGACAGCCAATGCAGCTCATCTTCTACGTCCCGCGCAAATTGATGTAGTAATTTGGCGTCTTCTAGATTGTCCCTTCGAATTTGTATTGGCTCTTGTAAACCGTGGTACCTGAAGCATACATTTTTATATAAAATTTGACATTGATAATATATTTAAAATATCGTAATAACAATACAAACCTATTTATTGTAGTTTCAGCTCTCTCCTGAATCTCTTCACTCATAAAATGTTTGGCACGTTTGAAATTTGCTGCGGTTTCCTTAATCGACTCGCAGGCTTCATTATGGCTCATTACATCGTTCTCCAAATTCGTATGTCTCTTCAAAAGATTAGCAACGCTCGAAAGATCCTTACCGTGATCCTCAGACTGTAGTTGCGTTTCGATTTCATCTATCCAGGCTTCGAATTCATCGAGCGTACGGCTGAACAGAAGCGCCTGATACGCGTCGTCAAGGCGATTCTTCTTTAATTTACTAGTTTCTTGCAAAAGTTCCCATTCAGCCTCCAACTCATCTAGACGCTCTTGGATTTCTTTAGATGCGAAATGATTTTCATCGACGAGTGCTTGGCCTAAAAAGGGAAAATATTTTTATAAAGTGATTGAATGTTTATATTATCTTTAAAAAATGTACTAATTTCTATTATTTCTTACCTTCACTGGTAACAGCAGATACTCTTCCTTTATTAGCGGCCAACTCGCTTTCGAACGCCGCATGCTTTTGAATCTTACTTTGTAAATTCGTTGAGTCTCTGTAATTTTCATCGCTTGCCACCTGTTGCTTCTCATGGAGCCAACCTTCTACTTCCAATACATTCCTCAAAAATTGATGCAGGCGTCGACTTTCTACAAGTTTATTTCGCCTAGCTAATGCACTGTTCTTTAACTTATCTCTTCTAGCACATACAGCATCTAACCTTGATTGTATACTAGCCGCGTCCGAATGACCTTCTGACAAAACAGCACTTGCGAATTTCTCAAGTTCTTCTATTCGACCTAGTTGAGGGATTAACATTTTTTCGAAGTCTTCATGTTTGCGCATAAGTTTTTCAACGCCAGATAACGATTCTCCAAGATCATCGTTATTTAAGAACGCTTCTTTCGTTGCTAACCAACTATCAGCTTGATTAGCCTAATTTGACAAAAAAAGTATATTTTACTGAATGTATGGAAAAAAAACTTAAAAAGAAGATTGTTATAGTTTTTACCTGTTCTTTGAAAAGCTGCAACTGATGGGCTTGTTTGAGTTTCTGTTTACCTGCATGCCAAGCGTCATTCAGCTCTTGCTGCAATTTTTCTAAATGGTTCAAACTTTCTTGTATGTACTCTCCCATGGGAATTAATTTACGTCCATGTTCTCCCAAAGCCTTGAAAGTATCTTGTCTGCCGTCAATCTCTGCTTTTCTTTCTTGGTGAAGCTCTAGCAATGCTTCAGCCTCCAATATAGTCGTAGGCGGTTCGACTTCATTCATGCGTTTTGTAGTCTCTGCTACCCAGATCTCTAACTCACGCAGTTCTGCTCGGAATTTATGCAATGTATAGGCTTGACTAAGATTGGCTCGGCGATCACTTGTTAATCGCTGTAATTCGTTCCAGTTTGTTTCTAGTTCCGAAAGGATAGCATTTATTTGAGAGGCGTTATCGGGATACTTTTGTGAGAGTTTTCGTGCTTCAGCTTGATGTTCCTAAAATAAACATTAATGCTAATTTTCTGATCTTGCAATTTCAAAAATTTTACTTACCCTAAGTTTGCCCTCAATAGCCGTCATATCTCTTTCCATCGCTTCCTGTTTTCGTTGTAAGTGGTCCACGCCAGCTAAGTCTTTTCCAACATCGCTTGTGTTCATGGCCAATGACTTTTCTACAACCCTCTGATTTGTATCATCGATATCACGATTGAACAAGTGAATTTCTAAAGCTCCAGCTAATTTTTCTCTGTATGCGCTCAACGCTCCTTGTAATCCGCGCCATTTGTTGTTGAAGATATCTCGGCGTTGCTGAATAGCTCTCGTTTCTTCGTCTTTTTCCTAAGTTATAATTATATAATTAGTTATTTTACATAGCAAAAAACATTATGAACTTGACATTTTTATTTATTATTATAATTACCTGTTTAATTAATTTATCTGCTAAAGCATTAATCGTTTTGATCCTAGCATCATCAACTCTCATGTCACTGTCAACATCGTCTAATTTCCGTTGGAGACTTAAACAATGTTCATAATCTTTTCCAATGTCTCCAGCTTGTACCATCATTTCCTTATCACGAATCCAAGCCTCAATCTTTTCTACTTGATTATTAAAGTCAAGAATGTCTTGTGCTTCCTCTAGACCTCTACCACGATTTTCTGATTCAATCAAGAGTTTCTTCCAGGATGACAATAAGTGATCGAGCTGTTGTCGGATCTCAACGCTTGCAGGATGTTTTTGCATCAGCAGTGTTTCTCCTTTAACTAGTTTTAATAAAAAAGATATTTAAATAAATTTTTTTATATAAAATATAAAAATAAATGCACGATCAAAAGAAAATATTTAACAGTTTACCTTTAATTTCCTCGATTCTACTTTGATTAGCTGCCAATTCAGCCTGGAACGCTTGGTGTTTCTGAAGCTTCTTAATCTTATCTTCAAGACTCGAAACTTGACCCTTGGATGCCTCGGCTTCAAGTTTCTTTTGTTTTTCACCAATCCACGATTCAGCTTCTCCCACGTCTCTCACAAATTGCGCATGCAGTAGACCAGCTTCTAATCTCGATCTTCTAGCATTACACAGTTCGCGAATTCGCGCACGTCTCTTTACCACTTCGTCTAATCGTTTCGCTATCGTACGAGACTCGAAATGATTCTGCGATAGAAGTTTACCGCCATGTTCTTGTAAAGCGCTCAATTTATCCTCTTGGGTGAGAAGTAACTTTTCAAATTCATTGTGTTTCTTTACTTGAGCGTCAACTTCTTCAACGGATATACCAAAGTTATCATTGCTCAAAGCGGCTTCTTGACTAGTCGAGAGGTTGTCCAGTTGTTTGGCATCACGCAAGAAGAAGTGCAGATCTATTAATTGATCTAAATGAATCTTTTTGTGTTGCCAGGCTGCGTGAAGCTTTTGCCGTTCTTCAAGTAGTTGATTACATTTTTCTTCGACCTCCTGCAGTCAAAAATTTTTATTTCATCACAACTGTTGTAAAATATTTTAAACTAGACATAAGAGTATCAATATGTGCGAATGTTCCTAAAGTGTTCGAATTTCGAATTATAGCTTTACATTTTTGGTACACTTTGATTTCTGAAGTACAGGTTTTGAAAATTTTTAAAAATATTTCAAAATACTTGACTTTTCACCAATGATTTTAATTTATCCGTCACGTAATATTGAAATCATATACTTACACTAGCGGCGTAATGTCCAGTTTGAACCATTGCTTCGCCAAGATCAAGAACTGCACTAAAGGTATCTTCTCGGGCCTCGATTTCACCCTTTAAAGCTTCATGCTCTGCTTTCAAAATTTGCGCGCTAGCAGCATCTCGCACATTATCTTGAGTGGACATAGTCGCACATAATCCAGCTGTCCAATTCGTCAAATCTCGTACCTACAAATTTTTATGATTGATCATTTTCTTATTTATCTAAATAATTCGAACTTTATGCTTTTTGCTTTTATTACCTGAGTCAAGAATCTTTGAAGATCGCAGCTGGCCTGCAACTGATCGCGCCTGTGCGCCGATCTCTCCTTCAATTCCTCCCAGTTAGCAAGGACAATCTTTTGCTGTTGATCGATATGCGCAGCATTATTTCCTGGATATAAAGCCTGCAATCTAGCGGCATCTTCCACCAGAACTTGCAACTGTGCTTCCAGAGCAACCAAGTCATTTTCAAATCCTTCATGTCGACGTATTAGTGCCAGAACTGAATTTAAGTCCCTGCCAAGATCTTCTGGTAGAGCAGCTTTCTTTTCCTGAATGCGAGACAAAGCTTCGGCTACGTCTCGATGGAACCGGTGAATTTCTCCGGCTGCTTGCAACCGCTGTTCGCGGTTTCGTACAAGTTTCAAAAGATGTTGCCATGACTCGCTATAAACGAAAATAAATAGATTCTAGAGGAGTTTAGATACATCCAGCAGCTTCTGTTTTAGAGAGAAGAGTTATGTTGCGAGTTTTTTCAAATTCAGCGTTATAGTAGATTAGGCAGCTTGAAAAGTTATTAAGCTGTATATTTTATACAATGTTAATGAAAAATTGAATATAACAGTAATTGTTCTCAGTATGTTATTGTTTAAAAAAATGTTGAAAATTTATTCAATGTGTAAGTTTGTTATAAATTTTCAGAAAATCACCAGGTTTTAAATTTATGTACAAATATTTTACATATTCCATAAATATTTTCCTTATGAGAACTCCTTTTGGCATTGTACAATATTAACATTAAAAATATAAAAAAACCAAGCCAATTCATCACACAACGGACTTACCAAATCGACGCATGCAACTGAGCCACCTCGAGTACAGGATCGTCATCACCTTTTCTATTAAAATTATGTACAGAAAAGTAGTTAATGTTAGTGAGCCCATATCCCTATTGAAACCCATGCCACACCTTACTATTATAAGAAAACTTTTCTTATATGGGTAAGAAATTAGCTTGTATAAAATACGCAAATTTCTTTTTTAATGTTATTACCATGCAATATTATCGATAAATATTTACCTACATAATATATACAAAACTGAACACGTACTACAACGTCAAAATAAACAAACTCAAAAAATCTTCAAAACCAAAATTAAGCACTATTTCCTCTTACCCAAGTTGCTCTTGACGTTTCTCGATATCTTGAATATAAGGACTCTCGTTAGCGATCAGCTTTCTTGCCAGCACTTGGCATTGATTGAACCTCTCGGATCCTGCCTCGATTCTGTGCTTAAAGTCATTAAATTTAGCCTGCAGCAAGAGCAGATGCTCATAGTCCTGGCCGTAATCCTCCGAGGCAGCGGTCTGCTCCTGTTCCTTGATCCACTGTTCGAGTTCTCGGCTCTCGAGGAAATACTCATGCCTATACATGCTCTCCATAAGACGCTGCTGGCGCAGAGTTGCCAGGCGCTGCAGCGATCTGACCTGCTGGGCGATCGCTTGCTGTTTGTTAGCGATAGCTTTACTGTCTGGATGTTTAGCGTTAATCATCGAGGCCGCCGTATTGCCCATCTCCGTTACGATGCCATTGTAGGTATCTAATTCAAGCTCCAGAGCCTAAAAACATAATGCATATTAAACTTTGTGAAATCTTGTGGACAATTATATAAATATTGGCATTATACTAAAAATGCATTCGCAATTATCAATAGCATTCAAAATCAGTTAGTTTAAAAAAAAAGCATAATATACATTTGATATCTAAGTATATTTAAATTTTAAAAATAAATATATTTGGTCGTCGAAAACTTACTTTATGTTTCGTAAGAAGTTTTGTAGCTGCGTCGCGATCGCGCCCATAGTCAGTAGAGTTGAGAACATCATTCTTCTCGACGAGCCAGCTCTCCACTTCGCCGGCTTCGAAAAAGAATTCTTGTGCTTTCAGGGATAAATCAAGAGCGTGACTTCGTTCTTCTGCCTTATCTCGTAGATGTTTCCATGAGTCGCTCAAAGTATCACATAGATCTTGTATCTACATTGAATAAAAAAATTTATGAAAGGATTGCAAGAAAGTTTTGTTGTTACAAGACTACAGACACGTATACTATTAAATATATAGTATGGTGAACGTGTTGATAAGCTAAATCAATCCAGTGGACACAACAATTTTTTGCTGCGAAACAGCAATGGTGAATTTCATGCGCGAACATTAATAGCCAAAGTTCGTATAAAATCCAAAATAAAATTTTCTGTGATAATAAAAATTTAGTGATATGGTAACAACAACAAAAACAACAATAAAAATTAAAGAAGCCAAAAAACACAATTTGTGAAAAGCATTCTTTGCTGTATTTTTTATATGAGCACGCATTTCCAAAAACACACGCTTACTGCACTTCGGTTTTTGCGTGCGTTTTTGGCTTACACCTTTTCCTTACCTCCACCGAACCAAGATACGAAATAGTGCTCCAGCTGTATAAAAATTGTATATCTGTACTTGTATTTCAACTAAAAGTTCCACTTGTATGCAAAAATATGTGTTTAAATGACATCCCAGATTATAAAATAACGTGTAAAAAATGAATTAGCAAAGGCACCCGTCAATGACAAAACAATAAATAGAATTAACGCGGTGCTACTTGCATTTTTACATTTTCAGCTTATGTGAATTGCTAATGAAAAACAACATGCAAAAGTTGCTTATTTATGTAACTTGTAAAGTAAATATATAGCGTGATTTGCATTTTAATTAAGAAAAAAGATTTTAATATGATAAAATTATAAATTTTTTCTTAAAATATTCGTTATAATATAATATACAGCTGAAAGCAAAATATATAAAAAAAGTCGTGATTGAAGTAGTTTCTTAACAATAAATTGAATAATTTTGTAATATAAATTGCATCAATTCAGTTAAATTTTGAAATAGAGATTATCTGGGATGTTAATTGTAAATTAATTCCAAAATCATGCATACCTTCTTTCGTTCCGGATGCACTTGATCGATAAGGCTTTGGCCGGAAGCGAGAGTCTTCATGATCATCGGTTCATGCCCCTGCACTTCCGCTTCGAATTTCTTATGCTTCTTATGTAGCGATTGCGTTTGATGCAAATTCTGGCCCATCATGGTAGATGAAGCCTGAGGTAAATGATCATTGATCCATTGCAATTCTGCATCGAGCTCAAAGCCGAATTTATGGAATCGCAGACTCTCCTCCAGAGCTTCTCGGCGTCGCTTCGCGGGTTCTTTGAGACTTTGAAACCTTAAAAAATGTTAGAGTGAATTAAATTTTTAAATAAAACAGAATTTCAACTTAGACGATAGCAATATTAAAATTATTCAACGTACTTTTTCTGAGTAGCTTGACTAGTTTTCAATATATTAGGTGCGTCAAAATGACCCTCGTGAGCCATTTCCTGACCCATTGTTACAAGATCATTCACCTTCTGTTCCCACTGCATTAATTTCGTCTCCAAGATTTGATGTTTCTTCAGAAGATCTTTGCAACTTCGCAAGTCTTTACCTACTTGCTTACTTGCCAAGGAACTTTCTATCTCTTCCAAATCCTGACGAGCATCTTCTATAATACGATTATACCCATGTTGTGCAGCTGCTTGACGTAGTCTTCTGCCTTTTTCTAGTGATAGCATAACAAGCTGATCCCATTGTTCATTCAAATCTTTCAAAATTTTGCCTACATCTTCAGATCTACAAAAATCATTGATAAGAATCGTTATTGATTAATAATATAGGTTTTGTAAAAAAAATTTTTAAAAAGACATGCCTGTAATTTTCTTCAGATATTAGAGCTTTTCCAGCTTTATTAACAGCTCTGAGTTGTCCCTCGTTGGCTCTAAGTTCACGCTCAAATGCTTCGTGCTTTTGAAGCTTGCGCTCTAAATTGTTTAAATCACGATAAGTTTCATCTGACGCTGTTTTCATTTTGTCACTCAACCAATCCCTCAAATCATCCACTTCTGCAGAGAACTGCTGATAATACTCAGACGCTTTGAGAGCTGCTCGACGGCGTAATGCTGCGTCTTTCACCATTGCTCGACGCGCAACTACTTGATTTCGTTTGTCATTAATGCTAAAAGTAAAATTTAATATATCATAAACGTTCTTTTGACAAATAAATGATTATTTTAAAAGATAAAAATGTTAATATTGTTAATTTAATTTACTTGTTCTTGTCATAATGATTCTGTGCTATAAGCCTGTCTGCTACATCACTAAAAGCTTTCAGCCGATCGTCTTGCGCGTGAAGCGTATTTTCGAACTTTTCGTGCTGTTTCAGTAATGCCTCAACATCATCGAGAGATTCGCCAAGATCGGCAAATTCTAAGAATGTCACATGAGAGCTAGTGGTTGCATCAATTTGATCTGCCTCACGATTAAATTGCTGAAGCTCAAGACATTGATCTAACCATGCTTGTTTAGCCAACCAAGTTGACGAAACAGAGTCATACAATCCATGTAGTTTATCATGACGCTCTTTTACTTCATTCAAAGCTGGATTTCTGGACAATAATTGACTTCCTAGAGCTTCAACTTCCCGGAATCTAGATTTAATAAAATTGTTTCAGATAAAATAAAATTTTAAACTTTTAATGATTTTAAAGTTAAATTACTCACTCATCTTCCTTCGTTTTAATCTCATCGCCAAGTTCTAAATGCTGCTTCCTAAGTCTCTCTGCAGTCGCAATATCTCTAACAGGCTCTTCGACTTTCATAATTTCATGCGTGTCCGTTGCCCAGTTAATAAGATTCTTTGAACTGTTCATAAATATCTGCTGACCCACTGCATCTTCAAGCCTCGAACGACGTTCCATGGCTTTGGTTTGAACCTTATTCCACAAGTCGCGAATTTCATTTTGTCTAGCGTTAACATTTGCCAATTCATGAGGATAGGTACTTTTAACGCTATTGGCCAATAAATTGACTTTCCGAACCTAAGTAGAATAATTAAAAATAAATTTTTGAAATAAAAATTTTTAAAAAATTAAAACAATTATACGTTTATTTTTTTACCTTTTCTTCAACAGGAGCCAATTCTCGCTCGAGATGTTGATGTCTTCTTTGCAGTGCTTGAACAGTCTTTAGATCAGGCCCGATTTCAGCTGTGTCTAATTGCGTAATTTTCTCCAACATCCAATCGTGTGCTTCGTCGCAGGTCCTGTTAAACAGTTCCACACTTGACGCACCCTCCAGACTCTTTTCCTTCTGAGCCTTCAGCCAATTCAGATGCTCCCATAACTGATGAATGTGCCTCTGCCTAGCCCTGACTTTATCCAACTGACTGTGGCCCTGCTGGACAAAATCATCGACCGCCGCATCAATGGCCTCAACGCGCTTACCAGAGGCCGACAGATCCGTAAGGAATTTCTCGTACTTCCTCTTAGCCGTTTCGACATTATCGCGCGAGTCGTCGGCTTTGAGCATCTTTTCACGGTCCTTAATCCACTTCTCAAAATCATCACACTCGCGGTAGAAGCCGTACAGGCGAATCGCATCCTCGAGAAGGGCGTGGCGACGCGCTGCCAGTTCTTGGAGTTGACTGTACGTATCGTTGATCTTTTTCATGCGCTTCTCGAGATTTTCAGCATCGCTAGCTGCTGGTCTTTTGGCTGGTTTTACGGCGGAACGCGTGGATTTAACTCGACGTACGGGTACCACTTGTCTTACCATTCGTGTCTTTTTTACACGTTGAGTGACTCTCACTCGCTCGGGTTTACGTACTTGAACCTATATTTAAAACAAAATTATTTATGTATTTAAAGCGTATTCTTTTCCATAATATTCATAATATTCTCTTTTTTACATTGTACAGACCTGAATAACCTTAGGTTCAATTTCGCGCACGTACGACGCCGGTACAAATCCATCCGTACCGTCAGCCTTCCTCACGCTCCACCAATCGGGATTCGTTTTATTTAGTAGCAGCATCGTTTCGCCTTTGCCCATTTGCATGCCCTGACCGTTAAACGGATAGAGACTCCTAACTTGCGGAACGAGCCTCTCTTCGAGTACGGTACGGGGCTCCATGCGCTCTACCACCTCGTCAACCCATTCGTCCTGAGGAACAAGTCGAACCTCTTGCGACCATTCATCCTGCTCAAGTTCCGCTAAAGGCTCGGCTTGTTCGTTGTCGGCGGTTTGAGATGGATCGACTTGTAAGGCGGACACACCAGCGCGCTGCAACCGCTCGGCCTGAGCATTGAGAGATTGCAGGTCGCCGCTGTAGGCGTTAAGTTCACCCTCAAGGTCCTTATGACGCGAGAGTAGAGCCTGGGCTGATGGCTCATCGACACCGTAATCTTCCGATGCCACCAGGGCCATTTTTTCTTTCATCCATGAGTCTGCTTCGTTTGCGTCCGCGCAGAACTGTAACACAAAATATTAATTATAAAAATGTATTAAATCAGATAAGCAATATATATTAAAATCTAAAAAACTGTAAATAATACCTGAAGAGCCTCTCCAGCTTCTTCTAATTGTCGTTTTCTCAGCGCTAGAAGCTCCTCCAAAACCCTCCAGTGCTCTTGTAGCGACTCCAATCTGTTTTCGATTTCCGGAGCTGATGGATGCTGTTCGCAAACTAACCTTCTACCTGCTTGACAAAGTTGCTCCGATTTCGGCCTCCTAGTCTTCGTTTCGTCTTCTAAAGCCTTGTGCTTTTGTTGCAATGAAATTAATGCTCTCAAATCCTTCGCTAATATTCCTGCTCTGCATATTCTCTGACGGTCCACTAACCAGGATTCTTCGTCTTCATGGTCTTGTAAGAACTGGAAGAAGTTTCTTGCATCCTCTAACCTTGCTTTGCGTTCTTTACTGTACTCTCCTATTTACATAAAACAAAATTATCATAAAAATTTTAAAGATGATATAAACGAATTGAATTACTTAAATATAAACTTAAATATTTTACCTAGCTGCCCATAAGCTTTATTGAGCTGCTCCAGTTTCGCCTCGAGAAGAGCAGCCTCCTTACTCAAAACCGGTGCTCCCTGCGTTGGTTGGACTTGCTGTGCTTGCGCTGCAACCTGAGTTTGTACCTGTGCCGCTTGTCTCGCAAGCCTGCGCTGGCTTTCTCCTAAAGCTGTCACTTGTAACTCTTGTAAACTGTGCCTTTGGAGCAGATCTTCTACGCCCAAAAGATGTGGCCCAACCTCCGTACTCTGGAAGCTTAACTGAAGTTCTTGTACAGTTGCCAATGTCGTCTCGATCTCTCGCATCAGGCTCATCAAAGCGCAAAGTGCCGAAAGATTTGTCTTATGCCTGTCGAGCAGACCCAACAATTCCCGCCAACGTTGCAACACTTGCTGTTCCCTCGCTCTGACTCGCTCTAAGCCATGATAGTTTTCGCGAACCAACTCCTCCGACATGTTTGTGAGATCATGAAACCTCTCCTCTCTTGCCAGGATGTCGGCACTAATGGCCTCGTGTTTCTTTACCGTCGCGTCGACCTGAGCTAGATTGCTGCCGTAACGTGGATCCGACAAAACCTGGATCATCTCCTTTAGGTAACCCTCTCGCAGCACACTTTTGCGCTCGAACTTGTAGTTTAGCTGTTCCAGACGTTCTTGGCGCAGCAGTTCGCTTCTCAAAGCCACCTCTCGCTTATGCTCGGCGCGCTCCAGTTCGATCCATTTACGCTCTATGTCGTTGACGAGCTGACCCTCCTGAGGCACGAAAGCCGGTTGATTCAGGGACTTGAGCCGCGTGTTAATGTGGAAGTAGAGGGCCTCGATTTCCGAACGTTCCTTGTATTTAGGCGGTTTCTCAATGGTACGATATTGCTTGAAGGCTAACAACTCGCGCTGGATTCCTTCTAGCGAGTTCGGAAAATTACGGTCCTCGAGTACGCCGATTTTCAGCTTGATCCATTCGAGCAGATCCGTTGTTAATTTCCCGTAGTGGACCTTCATCTTGTCCGCATCCATCATTTGACCGACGATCTGAAAAAATAAATAAAAAATGTTTAATAATTAAGAAAAAAAATTAAGATTAAACATAAAATTAAAGTGACAAGAGAAAACATGTATCTCGATTTAGTTTATTTGTTGTTACATTAAACACTTGATAATAAGAATTGAGCAAAAGCACGCTTCTCAAGATATGATTTTCATGGTATCATAATCAAGATGACGTTTCGGTGGTTGAATCGCGCCCTTATTTACTCTAGATAAATCTAGTCTTTAAAAGAGTGATAAACTAAGCACCGTAACGTCGTTATGGTCATCATACCTTGACATCAAGATCTTCACGTTCTTTCTCACAATACTAAACACCCTTTATCCAATTAAAACTAATTTAAAAAAACGCGCGAACAACAAATTATGAATAAATTAACAAAACTATTTTTAACGCTTACATTCGCAATTCTCTTTCCGCTCTTGATCTCGTTCTTCATCCTGGCGAAGGTGTGGTAGTAGGAGGCGACGTAAGTCATAATAGACTTCTCGTCGGGCCTGGCCGTGTCGACGTCCTCGGCGTCGAGCAGTCGCGGTATGCCCAGCTCCGAGTTCGCCACGTCGAAGGCATAGTTCAGGTTGTCGATGTGCTTGGTCTGCTGGAGGTCCGACCAGTTCACCAGGTCCGGACGATGCGCGTGGATCAGCGCGTTGAAGCCTAGACCGCTTCGCCATGATCCTAATTGAAATGAATAAATTAAATTCAAATATTCAATTTGTTTTTCTTTCGTTCTAATGTAACTATAAGTATTGCATAATGTTAGGAAAAATCGATGAGTCCGACTAATAGAATTTTCAGAGACGAACGCTGACGCACGCGTCTGTTACCTCCGTGGCAGCATAAGCATTAGCTATTAAAAATAATTTTTGCATAATACAGGCACATGACAAATTGTCTCGGCTGTCCTTGAAATAAATTTTCGTCTTGTACTTACACACTTTCGTTTCAAAGAAATATGGAAAAATGCAGGCTCGATGTTTAGTCTAAGTTTTTCATTCCGCTTACTGCGTACATATTCAATTGCACACATGAACGTGACAAATGTTCACCAGCTGCGTAAAATCGTCAGTGCATGCATCATATTTTCAATCGAAAGATAACAAGTTTTTTAACGTTCCGATAGCTGTGGCCCACATTTTGACGAACTTTCGTGAACCCGCAATGAACTTTGCTAAAATCGATTTACTCTGATTTCACAAGAAATCGATTTAAAATACAACGTTCTCAGCGACTGCACATTACGGCCTCATTTTCAATTAATAACGACTTTTATTACACAAGTAACTGACACAGGCGGTGGGAAACATTAGAAGCGTCAATCCAACTTTTTTCCACTCACGACCTGACTCAACGATTATCCCGCGAATAAAAATAAACCGACAATCAAAGAAGAAAGAAAAAGTTACCAACGTACATTTGTACATAAAATAACTCTCGAGCGCACATCGAGCTCGCGTCCCTGGCATAACTGCACAGTGACTGCGCTCGAGACTTACCCGTGAAATCTTGAATATTAACACCAGGGTAGCCGTTCGTCTTCCTCTGACACCAGAGCAGCAGCGCGTCCTTAGCCGACTTCTTCTCGCTGCTCTCGTTCTCCTCGTCCACGTCGATCTCGATCTCTTGGATTTGGAAGCGCAGAATTATGGTCCATATCAGGCCGAGAATCAGGCGCGGATTCCCGTCGACTATATCCTCGGCGCCGATGCTCTCCAGACGGACCTGAGAACCAGACGTTATTATGTGCATATCAATGGATCGCTTGTGCTTCTTCGGTTATTACTTTTTGCTCGCCGAGGCGGCTCGATTTGTAATTGCTTTACGGTTTTTTCATCGCTCGCAGAGGTCTGAGAACGCGCGCGGGAGGTTACTGGATTACCGATGATTGTTTATGAGTGAGCTATTACAACGCCGTCGCTCGATTAGCGAAATCACTTGGGAATAGAAAATATAGGCTTTGCGAATTATAAACACGATGATTTTACAGCAAAAATGTTACATCACGTTCCAAAGTGCGAAACGATGAAAACGAAGATCGCAAAGCCGCGAACGTTCTCGGAAAAAGCAACGTTCGAAAGCAATATTTCCCTCCCCCCTCTCGATTAACATACTTCGCGCGAGGAAACTCGGAAAATCGCGCCGCCGCGCTTATGCGCTATACGAGCCATCAATTGAATAGTTAATTGTTTCTTATTGTTCCGACGCGCTGCTCGAAATAATAACGCCGAGGTGCATTATCTAGCCGGAGCCGCGGCGCGCCTCCAGTGGCTGTGAATGATAAAAAAAAAAAGAATTTTAATTCGCCGGGCGCACAATTGACGCCGGCGGGGCGCGGGCTGCATAATAACGGTACATCAAAATTGCCGTTTCGCCATATCCTGATAAATTTTACGGACAGATCGTTTGCGAGAGGGAAAGAGTTACGGCGCCGGCAGTAAAGTGGAGGACATTTAATTTGCGCCCGGGGATCGTTGATGCGAGCGTTATTTTTAAAGCGGACTGTACGCGGAGAGTACCGAGCGGAGCGACGGAGGAATCTTTGTAAATAGCGCGCGCGTTTCGTGTGTACAGATGTGGGTAGATGTAGTGGATGGTTCTTGTATGAGTGGAATCCTTGCGCGATTGCGGGCGTCGTGAAATTTCAAAAGTTTTTTTTGTGTAGTGGAGTGGTTTGAGTATATAGGTATTTTCGAGGGGCTACTGGTGTTTGCGTTCTGAATAGTTTTTACGATCGTTAATTTGTTACAATATAACAGTACATTTTTTCAACTTTATATAAATTAATTCCATTGTTCCTATTATACGAAAAGCCTGAGTTCTTAAATAAGCCTTTCCGCTGTACGTAAACAACCAACCATACTCAAACGCTTATTCTTTCTGTCGAGCAAAACAGCAAATAACCCACCAGATTTCAAACGGCACTAAAAGCCAGCCGAGCAAACAGCGCAAAACTATTTAACCCAGAGCAAATCAAGCAGCGCATCGAGAGCTAACGGAACGGCACATCTCTCCCATCGGCCGATCGATTCAGCGAACACTTGAAAATTTTTCGACAAAGCTCAGACGCGCGCCGTACACATATTTCCTCGGCGCAATCAGGCAACTGTTGACAGAGAGCAAACGCAGAGCCGCGGCTCGAGGCCTTGAAAATCTCAAAACGATACACACACTCGCGCTGGCGCGTATCTAAGCCCAAGTTTGCCGATCGGCCGCGCTGATGTCACGCGCCGGTTTTATATACGCCAAGCCGAGAGAGAGATAACTGCTATCAATAAGCGCGAAGTGCATATACTGGGAAATCTCAAATATTCGCGCGAGGATTTCTGAAATTCTCCAAAACTGGATGTTTACCAAAGCGCGACTGCCTCTACCTGGAAGCTTCTTATTCGCCCTCGTTAATACGGATAACGCCGATAAAACCTATCAGGCGCAGGCCGGAAATAGCCGCGCGTATCGATCCGTTTTCCCGGAGGCGAAAACAAAGCTGCGCGTGTTTTCCCGGAGTTTTCTCCGGTGCCGGTACGTACCTTGGTGTGCAGAAAGGCTAACGATTTGTTGACATTCTCGATCTTGTGCACGCGCATCCGGCCATTGTTGGGCTTGGCCAGCCGCTCGCCCGAAATGATCTCCAATAGCTTGAGCAGTTTCTTGCCGTCGGCGAGGTCCGTAAATAAGTCCTCCACCTCCATGCGAGCCTGTTGGGTTGGGAGAGTGTTCGCTTCATGAATAAAAGTGTAAATAAAAAGTGCGAAGGGATAGGATGGTTAAAGTAAGCCGAGTGACGCGTGCTGGGTGTGTTGTATCTGGGTTCGAGCTGAATGTTTGACGGTGAAGGAGTTAGGTATGTTAGTTGATGGATATGGTGTTCGGGAGGTAATTGTTTTTTTGGAAGGGTTGATTGAGTTGTCGTATTGTGGGGAGATTTAATATGGAGTATTATACAGGTGGTTTTGTGGCAATGTGTGTTGAGGAAAATGTAATTTACTTGGAATAGTTTTCATATTTATAAGGTGAAGATTATACGTTACGTTTCCGGTAATATTAATATTTCAAATAAGTCTAAAGATAGAACTGATATCATGGAAAATATAGTTAAGGTTTCAAGAAAGATTTCAAGCACTGATGCTTTTCTTCTTATGAGATTGAGTAAAAAAGGTACTATGACCGCTTGAATAATTGATTAATTTATAAGAATTAAATTGAAAACATCATTTCAATATTTATTAAATATTAAATATTTGATCTTTTAAAGGGAGCGCGTTAAGTACGTGCATTTACATAACTTTCGATAGATTGACATGGCTTTGATTCATAAAAAATTAATCAAAAAAGTTGATTTGACTATAATCTCTAAGAGATTCAATAATTTACAGTAATTTAATTGCATTTTATGAGTCTGATTTTAAAACCTCACAGCCCTTAACAAAGGACCAAACAGGTACCAATAGTTTTGATTTTGAAATATGTACCTCGTTTACGTCTTAATCTAATCAAAAGTAACAACGTTTTTTATTTTGATCCAAAATTCAAAAAACGAACCACAAAGCATGAACGTCTTTTAACAAAAAAAACACACCAAACCAAATCCTCACCTTGAGTAAGAACGAGTTGATCCATTTCGTAAAGGTCTTCTTCTGGATGAGCAGCCGCTCCTCCTGCAGCGACTTGATGCGGCTCTGCTCGAACTTGAGGGCATCCTCCCTCTGCGTCATTCTCCTCTGTGTCTGCGTCGGGACGCCGCCTCGGTGCCGCTGATACCAGCTGGCCTCGGCCGCCGGCTTATCCTCCTCGCGCCTGCTGTGGTAGTCGCTGCTGCGCTGTGACCTTGAGCGAGCTTCGGCGGCGCCTGGCCCAGCGCCGGGCTCATACTGTGCTGCTGTCGTCCAGAGCAATAAAAAATGATTGATCGATCGTTATCGGCATAAGCATGTGTGTATATAGCTGTGTATGTGTGTGTATACTATAAGCGAGCGCGAGAGAGAGAGAGTCTGACATGTGCCGGGAGCTTCTGTTCCAGTGAGAGGAGGTTGAATGACCGGCAGGTTTGTATATAAGATGTGTCCGTGCATTCTTACGGGAGAGATTTTTTTCTCTCTCGCTTTTTCTCCGCGATGAAGTGGAGAGAAAGAGAGGATAAAAAAGAGTTTTACGCGCGCGCAGTTTTCTTTTTTTTTAGCTAGGAGTAGAGTAGGCTTCGCGGAAACTGTCGTTTCGCAAGCGATGCAAATTGCAGGCTGCCCCCCGCTCTTTTTTCCCTAAGAGTTGCTCGGGATTGAGATATTGTTTAATAAGTGCGCGCGCTGCGCGGTAGGGACAGCCGTGTAATTAGCGGGGTGGAGAAAAAAATGGTCTTTGGAATAATGTTGCCGTTAGGAGTAAAAAGTGATTTTTTAGGTTTGGGAGCGGGTTTGGATCGTCGATGGGGATCGAGTTTTTTTGTCAGGGACTTTATTAACATCTATATGAAGTCATTAAGTTATTAAATAGAGTAAAGGTACTTGCGTACCTTAATATCGCAGTTCTATCTATAAAAAAAAGTTGCATCCCGTATTAAAACAATTTGAGCTTTCCCAATCCAGCCCACTCGTCCAATACGCAAACCCAGAATGCCAAAACCATTCAAAAACTTTCTCTCTCCTCATCACCTGACCCACCATCAAACTCCTCAAAACTCAAGCGCTCTTACCTACCTCAAACCCATAATATATTCAATTCCCATACCCAACTCTTCAAAAATCTCCAAAATCTACCAACCCATCCTGTACCCTGACCCATCACCTATTCATACCTATCCATAGAACGTATACATACACACATCATTCACACAGTCTGTACACGCGGCCAGCTCCGCGCCACGCCCGCGCCGCGCGCCGATACACTTCGCTTGCGACTCTAAACGCATTTTCTGTATTACGGTTATACGCACATTTTTTTCTCTCTATAGCCGCTCACAAACAGCCGCGCGCGATGCGCTGGCTCCGGATTTGAAACGTCCGTGAAACAACTTGCTTTTTTACCGATCCATTTTGTTTTATCCTAGGATTTTATTGATTTATCGATAATTGCGATTTATTGGATAACGATGCGTAAGACGTTTCACTATAACAGATCATTACACAAATTACTCAACCTGTCGTCGCGAAGTCATTGTACGCTTATGAGGAAGATAAGCCGCGCGCTTTCGAAAGTCGTGTAAGACGTATAAACGCGCGCGCGTATATACACACGTAAGAATAATTAGTTTTTCGCGTTATCGGTCTCGGTCAACGAGTGCTTTCCCGCCAATTACGGCTACATACTCACGCTTATAACGCGTCCTTTTCTGTTCTCGCCTTATTCTATATCTCGATGGGAACTCAGTTACGCAATTCTATATAAACTCGAAAGAAAAAGTTGGACGTTGTATGATTCGTACTTAGTACATTTTTAACAAGAACTTAAGCTATTTTACGATAACCCAGTGCGTGTGTACTTACGCGTGATTCACCGATAACGAAAAAAACGTCGCGGGGCCAATCCCCACTTAAAAGTTTGATCCCTCGTCGCATTCTAGTCCAAAACCATTCCAACCCGTCCATACAATCGCAAAAAGCAGCCGTAGCCGCGCATTTCAATTCCCCCGCAAAAATTTCAGCGGCGTTAACAGCCGAACGTAATATCCTCCGTTCGAAGAATAGCTGTACACGCGGCCGGTAATCCCGCACTCGCCCCGGTGAAAACACACGGCGCGCCTCTCGGCCCGAGACACAAACGAAACGTGCTACTTCGGGGCTAATGTATGCGCCGATGAGAGAGCTGCTTTGGTGAAATTTTGATCGGTGGCGCGAGTGTGTCTCAACAAAGCCGCGCGAGGCCCTCTGAATGAGAGTCAGGTTCAACGAACCGCGAAACGTCGTTATATACGTATTGACAAACTCTCGGCCGTGCCACATATCGGCCTCCTCGGGAATGCAAATGTATGCCCAAACATATCCATCCTCTCGCGTGTACCGCGAAAACAATACACTCTCTCTCGTACGCCTATCGGAATGAAAACGTTTTCTTTCCTGCCAGCGTTCTGGGGGGGTACCAGTGAGCGAGGAAAAGAAAAGAGAGACGCTTACGTAACGCGAAGAATGGCAATATCGCGCTCGTGCCGTCCGTTAACGAGGCTTCTTCGCTCGCTGAGAATACGTGTACACATCGAGTTTGCGCGCGATGTGCCTCCTTCTTCGAGTAAAATCGTATTACGGGCCTCTCTCTCTCTCTCGGATTCCTGCGCACGGTCGTTAGGCTCGCGAGCGCGCGCCTCTGCATTAAATGCATTCCATATACGCGCGGCTCTATTCCGCGAGGAGAGCGGCGCAGTGCGGCTCTCTCAGGTGCACGAGGCAAGGATATATAGGCTTGGAGGCAGTAGCCGAGAGAGTGTATATATATAAGCCGCATAGAGCGAAAATGCTAATGGCCGTGCGCGCCCGGGCGGATAGAGCGGCGACACGCTCCAATGGTTCGAGAGTGGATGGGGTATGGAGCTGGATGGATGGATAGCGGATGGGAGGAGGGTTTGGTGGTTTGGGTGAGGTGGGATAGGGGTTTTTTTGAGGGGTGGATTTGGGAGGTTGGAGGCGAGTGGAGTTGGGATGGGTGGTGATGGATTTTGTGGGGTCAAGGAATGGTTTAGCTGAGTAGAAATTTTAATTTTCTTGGCGATTGATTTTTGCGAATTTCGAGCCGATTATTTACCGATATTTAATCATGTATAGCTTTTCACTTCTCGCTAGTCTCCAATTCAAAAGGCTATGCTTTCTAGTTTCGTTTTCTTTTTCGAAATTTATCGATCCGTTTATTATAGGCGTGCGTTGATGTCAACGATTCATAATCATGAGCATTTTATAAAAAGGCACAATAATACAGTAATAATAATCTTACTGTCTCGACGATAATCTTCTTCGCTAAATATCGAGATTTGTGAGTGACTCATAATCACGTTTTATACCCAAATATGGTTTCATTCATATACTTAAGCGAATATATTTTATCTTAATCCTGGAGTAAACAAACGATCTTGACTTTTATAATGATACTTATAGCTAGTCCATTTTATTTAAAGTTAAGGTAGAGTTTTAATTTTTTTTATCTATATCATTAGGTAAGCGATTGCAGTATATGTGTAATATCTACTTGCAGCTCGCTTTGTCTCTTATCTTTGAAATATAGGACATTTTATCAACTTTGTTATTCCAAAGTAATTTTTACACTGTACGAAATTCAGCTACTTAATATTTTATTTTGCTTGAAATTGACTGCCTGAGAAATATGCCAAAAAGATAAAAATTCTTTGATTTAATAGATTTTGACAACGTTAACACTGTGTAGTATTTTTAGTTCTTCGCTTTTTGACAAAACAAGAATTTTTAATTCAGATAAATTTTAGCACTCGAAACTCGTTCGTAAAAAAGTTAGTAGTATGCTTATGGACTTTCGATTCTTCACTTTTTATCGACAAAACGAAAACTTTTAATTCAGATAAATTTCAGTATTCGAAACTCGTTCGTAAAGCTACGTCACAACGAAATCATAAAGTGACATCGTAGTGTAATTAAGTAAAGTGGCAGATTCTGATATCTGCAACTATTTGTACACCATAATTCACTTAAGATAAATACGCCTCTTATCTCTTGTTTTCTTGTAAAAGTTGTATATTGTTCATCTTTTCACATATATGCATTATAATATATGAATTGTAAAAGAACATTCGACTCTACACACGAGACTTAAAAATTACTTATGTACAAGGTGTATCCTTACAATTGTGTACCGAAACATTTTCTTTTCCTAAACAACTATATACACGTTACGGAAGTTGCTAAGTAGAATAATAGTCCCATTGTGACATCATGTTTCATTAACACTTGGCATTCTGACATCACTTGGCAGTCTTAAAAGTTCTCGTTTAAATAATAAAATAGCCTTTAAAAATAGAAAATCCTCAACAACAAGAGTAACGGGATTTTGTTTTCCATTCGCAACTTTTGATACTACATACACGCAATATATTATAATTCTCAAGAAAATATACAACCTCAGCACATGACTAATCGTTTCTTAACAAGCTCCTCAAACATCGCAATTTCAATAACTAATACATTTTCTAAAGACTGCAGTGACCGAGCGGCTCGCTCACACACCACTCCAGAAACTCGTTTTTTACGAGGATAAATCATAAAAAAACAACAGAGCCATTAAAATCCTCCCGTCCGAAGCTCCCGACACACGAATCTCTTACGTTATACCAGCCAACGACTATCTTATCTCTCTCGGCTATATTTATCGGCATTGACACTTCTTCTAGAAAACCGTGATTTCTCCACTCCCCGCAATTTCCACCGGCTACTCCCAACCTCTCTCACCTCCCCGACTTTCCATCGCACTCTCGCAACTCTCCTACCAAGCCGCCTCCACTGCACAAACACACGTCCAAACCACTCCTCATTTTTCACTTAACGGACCTACTGCATGCTCACCAAGCTGATACCGCGCGCGACCCCGATCCCTGTCCACGTAGTAGCCCTCCATGCTCGTCTTTCTACACACTTCACGAATTCATCGGCGCTGCATCAAAACGACACTACAGGAATAACAATAAACCGACACGCGGGGAGAGAAACGAGCTCGCGCACGGTTATCTATCCGGCGCGACAGTGGCTGTACTAAAGGAGAAGCTCGCCTCTTAGCCGGGGCCCACTAACGACTTGGCTCTCTTATCGGCGAAGGTGTGCCATCGGCGGACTCGCCGATATGTCACGCGGCCCGCGTGTACACGCACGCATACGTAGATACCTTGTAGAAAGCGACGTGTATGTAGGTGTGTGTACGTGCGAAACCGAGCGGGCCGAGTGCGCGAGGTTTAAGGAGAGCTAATTGAAGAAACGAGATGGCTCGGCCGTAAGCGGAGTGTGCGAGCATTGGAGAAAGGCTTTCTAGGAGGCAGCGCGCCGGGGAGGAATTTATTGTTACGGCCGGGAATTATATGGTAAATTTTGAGAAAGCGGAGGGGCTTTTTTACGGGGAGGTGGGATGATGGGGCGTAATTAGTTTTTAGTGGGTTGGTAAGGTAATTTTGGTTGGGGATATAGTTTCGGTGAATTTTAATGGCGATGGTTTGGATAGAAGTATGGGTGGTGATAAGAGATAAGCGCTTTTGTGTATAGCCGCCGGTTTTGATATAGGAAACAAAGCAAATTGTTCGTGTCAATATATAGGTAGTTGGGATTTTATAAAAATGTGTAAGCCGCGCGACCTTGGTTAGATAAGTAAGTTATTGCAGATTAAAATCTGTCCAATATCGGTGTCTATAAAGGTGCTTATTTCAAGTTTAACAAGCGTTTGCACTCTTCTTTATGAGTGAGTATGTTTCCGTATTGAATTCCAGCCGTTTCCTTACTTCATTGGCTCTCGACATACACAACAGCGGATTAGAATTACCTCCTTAAAGCGCTGTTATGCACGTAAGCATGCCGGTAAATGAATACGAACGATTTGCAGCATATGTTAAACATTTCTTTTATCTAAATATTTTAATCTTGTGCAGCTAAATACATTTTAATAAATTTGTGTATATACTCTGTAATAAAATTGTATAGCTATCAACGCATTTTTTGGCAACTTAATGAAGTCCTGTTAAATTCGCATATTTACATTTGCATACAAAATACTTATCAATTCAACAAACAGTGATATTTCCCCCTTCAACATCCTCACTATCTACCCCTTTCAAAAATCCTTAAACACTCTCTCCATCCTCAAAAAGCAAATACCAACCACTGGATCTCATTCACTTAACCCAAAAGCAACAGCCGAAAAGCCGAGCCGTAAATAAAAGGCTCGTTCAACCCGACACCCTCGCGCCGTAATTTTGACGTCTCCTTGAAAAAAAAAAGTTTCTCCAGCGCCTCCGACACGTCACCCCTCGAGCGGCTTATAAAGACACACGAGAGCCGCGTTTACGAGGCAGCTGGGAACCTTTTTACGATTCTCGCTTATTTCGCCGTGGCGCGCTCACATCTGTTGACAGGCTGCACTTTCTTCGAGCACGCGCGCCCGAACAATCGAACTTTCGAAAAAAAGAGCCACGCATTTTCTCTCCTTTTATTTGCGCTTTTTTCGAAATTCAAGAAAGCGGCTTCATTAATGCAGCGATCGCTGGATGAAGAGAGTCGCTTGTCCGATCGCTATTAATTTGCTGGGGATCGGTGTATGGCTCGGGGAGAGTTTAACGAACGTTTGATCAAATGAGTTTGAAGACCGAATGAATCGGATCCTTTTATTTGCGCGTATACTAGAATAATTTCATTTACCGTTATCGGAGTAATGCTCATTTCAACATTTTTATATTTTGAAATATCGAAAACTACGGTATAGACTCTGGAGCTTGGAGAACTAGTAACGGTTCCGCGCGCTAAACGGCCCGTAATAATATACAAGTTTTATGCGATGATGAAAAAGGCTTTGACAGAATGGACTGGCGAATACATTATCGCAGCTTTTCATTCGGGATATGTATACAGCATATCCAGAATGCCGCAGCGATTTTAAACAATTTGTTTCTAAAACGTAGGAGGCAATGAATCACCGGCTGAATATTTTAGGGGAACTGGAAAAAAAATTTTTTTTTGTATGTAGGTTTCATCAAGTATACGCCGCTGCTGAGGTGTTTATAACGCGAACGCGATAGGTATATAGGCCGGAACACGTGTTGCCGGTAAAATCGTATTACAGTTCTTTGGTTTGATAATGCAGGCAAATATAGTGTAAAAAGGCAAATAAGAGTGTATAATACCGGTTAAAGTTCCAGTTAATATTGTGTCAAGAACGC
>JAPYZA010001070.1:0-30451 GCA_030522685.1 Eupelmus azureus | reverse complement strand
TAAAGAGAGAGAGAGACAGACCGGCCGGTTTCAGTGCACGCCGGGAGAGGCGCAAAGAAAACGAGAGGGAGAGAGAGGAAGAAAGCTCGTCGGATCGATCCGCAGTTGGTCGCCGTTGCTGCTATGCCGGCTCTCTCTCTCTCTCTCTCTTTCTCTCTCTCTCTCTCTCTCTCTCTCTCAGTCTCTGTGCAAAGCATTTCCGGCGGCGTCGAGAGAGAGAGAGAGAGAGAGAGACAGAGAGAGAGAAAAGGCCGGGGCTGTATGTGTGCATGCAGAATTGCAGGCGAGAGAGATGCAGAGCAGGAAAAAAGCGAGAGATAGCGCGTAAAACGACTCTCTCGCGATACAGATACACGCGACGGCTCGGAGAAAGAGAGTTAGATAATGGGAGACAGATGGGAGGAGGGGTTAGATAAATAGGAAGTAGACGAGGATGTTGTTTTCTGTTTTTAATTCTCGATCATTGGCATTGTTGGTTCAGGCTCAATTTAGGCTTTCGAAATTTACGGCCCTCGGTTTATAAGCGGAGAAATGGGCGCGTTATTACTCCGTTAAAAAGCTGCAAACCGCAAAAATGCAGCTTGGAGCGACAGAGAGAGAGAGAGAGAGAGAGAGAGAGAGAGAGAGAGAGAGAGCAACAGTTGTGGGAAACGCTCCTCGGAATAAGGGAAAAGGCGAAATTGAGAGAAAAGGGCAAAAGGAAGAGGCTGCATTTATTTATCGTATACAAACCGTTGTTAGTGATGTGATGCTCGTGATAATGAATGAGATGGTCGCAGAGCGGATGCTGGCTGGGATTGTACTCGGGGCGCAGTTCCGGCGGGCAGTCAGGTCCCTGTCTTGCGGCTCGGGCCGCGGCCACGATGCGCTCCCTCACCTCCTCCGGGCCCTTGATCTGCTCCACTGTTACAACCAACGAGCAAGCGACGTTAAACAATTGTTTTATTATGCTTTAAATTTGCTTATTGTGACGAAGAGTCACGCGACTCGTTTTGTTGGATAAGCGCTAGCTCTTCTCGTGGGAAAGGGCGTTTCTTCCTTTTTTCTTAATTTTTACTTTCTCGACGAGGCTTTATTCGACGTAATTATCTGCCTTATTACCGAGAGTTCGCGAGGGGCGAACTTTTTAATTAAGAAGCGAAGAGAAAATTGATTATTTTAAAGTTAATTTGAAATTTTTTTCTCCAGCGTGGGTTATTTACGGTGGCAATTAATTTGCCGGGATGTATATGTGCGCCACTTTTCTTTTTCTTTTCTGATGCACTAATCATAATGCGTGCGGTGTTGGGCAAAAAATTATTTTAAGGAGGTATAATTAAAAATGTAATTGAGTAAGTTAGTATCGTAAGAATTAAAGGTACTTTTTGTCATGTCTTTATCAAATTAAGAACGATAATATGATTTCATAAATAGATTACAAAAATAGAAAAGAATAATTCTTCAAACTAATTGTTTCGATACTTCTATTTTAAATAAACTTTTTCATAAATCCATAATCATCAGTCGAAAAATATCTTTACAAAATATTCATCAAACGCCAAAAAAGATAAGTAAAAATGCACCGACAGTTCAATGAACCGCAAGGAAAAATTGCCCCCCTACGCGCGCTCGCATACCCGCATAACGGAAGCCGACGCTTCCAATCAAGTGGAATCCGTAATTAAGACGAAATTCAATCGCGTATGCGCGCTGCACGTGCATTAGCCCATGCAAAGAAAGAAAGGCGGGCGCGCTCGGCAAGAAAGGTAACACGCCGAGAGTATTTTGCGGGTAATTGGCGTAATTGAGATACGGCGTTCGGTACAAACCGGTCACGTCATGCGTTGCGAAGGGGTGCTTGTACAAGAAAGAACGACGTGCATTATTCGAAAGCCGTAGCTTTGTTTTACTACAATAACAGTCACTTAATTTGATTAATTAGTATAACAGGGCGCTTACTGCCGCGGTGCATTAAACTTGAAATTCTTCAAATGCCTCTTTGAATTTATAGCTTTCCTTTGCCGCCGATCTTTTAATCGTCCGCAATAAACATTCTGTATACTTACGTATGAGGTCGGCGGGATTGTAGTGGGGCAGCAGGGTCAGTCCGATGGTGGAGAAGAACCTGCCGATGTTGGCGATGGAGCCGTAGTAGGCGATCTGGCCCCTGCTGAGCAGAAGCAGCTTGTTGAAGCTGTGGAACATGCGCGAGCTCGGCTGGTGGACCGTCACCACGATGCTCTTGCCCTCCTGCTCGGCGTACTTCTTCAGGCGGGATATCAGCGCCTGGGCGGAATGCGAGTCCAGGCCGCTCGTTGGCTCCTGAATTTAGGAGGTTTGCAAATGCGTTTTATATTGTAAGAAGATTTTCAACTTTTACTCTTTGCAACTTTCAAGTCTTTTAATGGAAAAAGTTTATCCGTCTAGTAGATTAATAATATGTAGGATCAATGAGAGCTAGTGATACTTAGCTGATATTCTTGGAAAAGCAAATGCTTTCGTAATGTATATGAAGCTATTTTTACATTTGCCGGAGAAACGATCAAACACATTTTTTCAGAGTTCTTATTTCAGGAACACTTAAGATACTAATTTTTCATAGGTTTAAAAAATTGCTGGGATTATATTATGTCTGTGTAAAATAGTTCTTACGTCTAGCAGCATTAATGAAGGATTCGTAAGCAATTCGCAGGCTATACTCGTCCTCTTTTTTTCTCCTCCAGATAGTCCTCGCTTTGTGTAGTCCCCAACAACTTTGAAAATATGAAAATTCATCATTATAGTTTTAGACATAATGGAAATATAAAATTAATTATTATAATCTGATAATGAAAACAACATCATATAAAATGCAAAAGATATTCGAAATTTCATCATAAACTTCAACTTTTGTAAAAATTACAGTAATAAATTTTGTAAAGCCCATAAAATTATATTCTGTACTTAATTTTTAAAATAATTATTAATTTTTAAAATACAAAGCCCTCAGAAAATTCTATTACAACCCGCAACTATAAAAGGAACCTCAAAAAAACTAAACGACAAAATACCAACTCTCTTTACATCGTCAATCCATAAAACGCGTTACACAGAAAAGCCGAATTCGCCCAGTTAAAACGATCCACCAGAAAATCCCAGAAAATTCCCACGTAAACCCCAAATCAGCTCGCAACCAAAACGAGCGCCGGCAGCCTCGCGGGAAAAAGCGAAACAAAGCCAGTAGCAAAAATAAAAAAGAATCGCGCCCGCCCGCGGAGCTCTCTTTCCGGGTTACATCACACACACACACACGCACACACACACGGAGTGCCCAGGAGCCATCAGAGAGAGAGAGGGAGAGAGAGAGAGAGAGCAGCCAGCGATAATCCCCCGCTCGCTGCCGAAAAGAGAGTTCCCTCCGAGAATAGAACGAGGGCATCGGGCGAGCCGATCATCGAAGAGCTGCCGCTCGCTCGTTTCGATAGCGGCAGAAACGAACGAAGCAACGCGAGAGATAGCTTGTCTATATACTCACTGGTGTCCTGGCAGGCCGCGAGGTCGAGAACCTCGATGATATGATCCACGCACTGCATCTTCTGCGAATGAGAAAGTGTATCCGGAAGCCTGAGGCGCGCCTGGTACTGAAACAGAGCCGAAACAGAGTCGCGTCGTTATTTTTCCTTTTCTTCTCCCTTTTTTTCTATATCTGTCCGCACGTCTGCAATTGCAATGGCACATATGTACAAGCTCCTATATGCCGATTCCTCATTAACTTTCGAAAGTACAGGCGCTCGTTTATTTTTCTTTCTGTTTCTCGATGCGCGCTTTCGTCCTTATAACGACCGCGCGCGGGAGAGATCGCCCCGAGATGCCGAAAGCAGGGTTATAGGCGCCTTTTTTTCCAGCCTGTAGCCGCGCGTAATTGAACCTTGGCGATCCTCTTTTTTCGGCTTCGCTTTTATTTTGGCCGCTGCCGGCGCGCGGGTTATTTTTAAACGGCCCCGTTCGCAGGAGGATCCAAGTCTCTGCGCGTCCCTTTAGCAGCTCGAATTTGAGATTCATCGCGCCACGGCGCACCCGAGGCAGCTCGAGCCTTTGGCTGGCTAGTTCTTTTTTGCCGGAGGAGCAGTGCGCTCATGCTTTTGTTTTTTAAAAAAGTTTATTAATTAAAATTGCTGGGAATGTTTGTACGGCAAAACGAATATTTAGAGAGCCAAGTCTCGGTGATTAACGAGCGCTGTAATCACAGCGGTTCAAGATACTCTTTTGGCTAACTAAACCTTCTTCAACGGCAATTTAATGGAAACTTATCTGCCTCAAGCCCTTTCTTACCGAACTACAATCTACGCTAATTCCAAGTTTCTCTTATCCCAGGCGTGTATACGCAATAAAAGCCAGACGCATAAATCAAGCGACATTCAAATTAGCAGTACTTCACGATAGGATCGGCTTGTTAATCACCGCGAAGCAAAAAGCGGGGAGCGAAGAAAGCCGAATCGAAGGCAACATCGTCGTTATGAAAAATTCGCGTGACTAGCTTTTTGTTTTCTTTTTGTTTCACCTCTCGAGTGCGAGCATATTATCAGGGGGTCAGCGCACGTAAATTTCGTGCGGTGCACGAGCAACACGTGCGCTCGCGTCGGCGATAAAGTGACAAGAGATAAGAGACACAAGTCGTGTTTTATTTTATTTATTTATTTATTTTTTTTTTTTGGTTGGGTTCTCGTGCTACGCGCTTTTACATGGATAATGGCTATTGCTGGGCGGAGATTAGGTTTCAGCGTAGGTGGAGATAATTAAGAAAGTAATTTTCGCAATTGTTACGTCGAGGGGGTTGTGTTAATTAAGTAATTGATTTACTTTATAAATTGTGTGGTTATAGGTGTTTGGAATGATTAAAAAATTAGTTGCAATCGATAATTTATTTTGTACTTCTCAAAGTTTTTGGTCAGAACAAACAACGATCTAAAAATATTCTAAAATCTGAAAAAAGAAACAAATAAGAGAAAAACTCGGAATCTAGTCCAGCCACCCCACCCACTGACCACTGCTGGGTCATTAGCGATATCGCTTTGTCGAAAAGAAAAGTGCTCGCGTCTAATGCACCTGCTTCTCTTTCTCTTGCACTTAACCGTATTCGTGCCGCGCACCACTTAAGCTTCCCATCTTCGCGAGCGCCTCTATATCAATTGAGATAGGATTAGGCGTTAGGCGGATTCAAGCCGCTGTTGCAACGCTGTACGCGAGATCAAAGGGTCCAGGGGCTTCGTCGGCGTAATGCATCTACGACCCTCTGAGGAGAGGCTCGACTTAAAGTTTGAGGAAGCGCGCTAGGCGGACTCGCGCTCTGTGTGGTCTTCTCGGCACAATGCAGTTTTGCTTGCGCTCGCTTTTGGGACTCCTGAAAGCGGCTGGGATTTTCGCGAAGAGGGACTTTTGTAGTGGCAGTAAAAGCTTATAGGTTTATTAATAATGAGTTAATGAAGTACGGAAAAGTACAACTCGAATTACGTAGGAAAAAGAATCAAAGCCGTAATTTGACATCTGTATGTAATTTGTAGTCCAACGCAGCTATTTCACTATTCAAAACAAGCTCCTCTGCTAAGTATTCAGCGGGAGTAAAACAGAAGCAAGACGCGAGTGAAAAATGTGCCGCTAACGCGATTTACTTTTACTTTCGTTGCTTAGTTTCTAGGCGCGGGCCGTGCCCGCCGATGTGTGTATACTGTTACGAACGCGCCGAGGATCGCAAATCGCTCGCCACGATCTTTAACTTAAGCGGCTCGCGCGCGCCGCATACCTATTGACGCGTCTTTCTTCTTTTTCTTTCCAGCTAATCTGTTTTCTCGGAAGCGCCTGGCGCGCTTTAGGTCGCCTCGCGGCCAGAAAAAAACGCGTCGCAATTAAGATTTTTGTTTTTGTTCACTCTTTTTTTCCTACAGTGTCCATTTAAACGACTAAAAAGTTAAGGGATCGATAAATAAACGTTACTACATGTCCGATACGAATATTTGTCACGCCATTAAATAAATCAACAGATAAAGGCCAATTAAAAGAATTCGAAAACCCATTGACGTCAAGCCAGCCCTAGCCAATCTAATCCCAAAAGGCCCATGAAGCATCTCTGAGCAACCGAGCGGAAAAAGCAGCGCGGCCATAAAACCCCTCCATCAGCATTCACCGCAGCAAGTCCCGAATCGAAAACGATCGTCGGCCATCTCTCATAATCGATCAAAAAACGGGCTCCCTCTTCCGCGTGCCGTAAAATCCCGAAACCTCGGCATCAAACGATCTGCCCCACCCCGTAAACGGCTCGCATTACACACGCGAGAAGTTCCTTGGAGGGAAAAAAGCGCGCTCGTAAAAAAAGGAGGCCGCGCGCTCGGTTCCTCGAAGCGCGGGCCCGACACGGCAATAAAGGCGCGATTCCACGAAGAAAAAAAGGGAGATCGTTGTTACGACATCGCCGGGAGAGGGGCCCTTTAAAGAGAGCTCGGGCGGAGAAAGAAAATAAGGCCCGGCGTTTGTGAGCGTGTGGATATAAAGGCGCGGGCTTGGCCGCACCGTTAGCGCGCCGCTTTTCGCTGTGTATACGCGATGTCCCGTTCGACGAATCGTATTACGAGAGCTCGAGAGATGCGGAGAAATCGCGCGCGGCCCTAATTGCGCCTGTAATGCAAGGGCGAGCGCGTGTAAGCGGGCACGCACGCAGCTTGCCAGAGAGAGGGAGATTTTTTTTATGCTACTTGGGCTTTTTCTGAGAGCTCGAGAGCTGGATTGGTCGTTTTCGAGGTTGACTGGTGAAATCGGATTGTTTGGGAGGAGAGGCTTCTTTTTCGCTTGGCTCAATGCTTGCCGCGTCTGCTTAGTCCCGTACCCTTTCTACTTAACGCCGGCTTCTTTTGTTTCGAGGTTTCCTTTATTTGCTGATGGAATGTTGCTTGATAAATATTGTTGAAACTTTGAGGATTAAGGAGAGTGCATAAACAATTAAGATCTCTATATAAAAAACTATGTTAATGAAGATTGTGCCTCTTATAATATATTAATGTTGAATTATAGATTCAAGTAAACTTAATTAAATAAGCATATACTTTAACTTTAAAACGTGTCATAGAAATTGATTCTTTTACTCGCTTAGTTCAGACATAATTAATCCTACATTATTATTCTATTACCGCTGGCAAAAAAAGTTAAAATATATGATATGCAAATGTTGATTATCTAAATTTATAGAGTTTAAAGTAATTTATAAAAAATAAAATTTATCCCCATTTTGTTGAAATATTAAAAAAAAATAATAACAAATAAATAAAATTCATTTCATTTCAGACCCACACAAACACCCCCCCCCCCCCCCCCCCCCCCCCCCCCCCCCCCCCCCCCCGGAAACTCAAAAGCCGCACGTACCCGCAATCCTACACCCCGCGCTCAAGTTTCGGCGCCGCTCACACACACATATACTCCGCGCGGCTCCGTGCCGAAATGCACGTAGTATGACGAACTTTCCACGCGCTCGGCGAAGAGACTTTCTTGAAAGGAGCATACATAGCTCGAGCTTCCCGTCGCTCGGGGGCAGGAATCGGACCGCGCTCCGGCGCTGCGTTATTTCTTTCTTTTGTAATTCAGCTCTCTCGGGTTCGTTAGCCTCTCGCGGTCCTTTCCAGAGAGTTCCGCGATGGCTCGGATCGCTGCGTGACGGACGCGAGGGTACCGTTTGTTTATTGTTGCGCGATATTTCGTAATTCGCCGGCTCTGCGGGCTGATTTCCGCTGGAGAACGATTTACGGCCTCACATCGAATTGGTGCTAGCTTCTCTCGTTTCTTACGCGGCCGAAGATGTAATAAAAACGAGGTCGTCGTAGTCTGAGAACGAAACGGTGGGATTAAAGAAGAAAAACAAAGAGGTAGAACGCGGCTAGCGTTCGAGCGCAACGCAACTCCAAACATTCCTCCCGGAGCCATTACCTCACAGCTAAACGTCAAAAACCAGCGTCTCGAAGCTCCGGCGCACCCGAATTCGTCCAACTATCGCACCACTCCATCCTCTTCTCCCCCTCCCGCTCTGCACAAAGCCGAGGGGAGCGTATAGAGCCAGCTCGGGCACACGCACGCACACAGGCACGCGCGATATCTCGCTGGGTATGCGTCGCGCGAGCGCGTGACGTCATAACTCGGTCAGTGAACCGCGCGGGCCTCTTACGTGCTTTAAAAAACATTCGGCGCCTACTCTCTTTCTCTCTCTCTCTCTCTCTCTTTCTCTGCGCTGCGCACACATGCGCGCCTGTGGAGCTCGTGTATATTTATACGAAAAAGTCGGCGTCACCGCCCGCCGCGTGCGGGAGAAAGACTCGGTGTCGTCGACCCCGCGACACTTTCTCGAATGCGCGACGCCCGACTATGTATGTGTGTGTGTGTGTGTGTGAAAGAGAGGGAGAGGCCTAATTTTGAAGGCTTTGAATTGTGGATCGCGATTTCGATCTCGCCCGAGAGCGTGGGCGTGTTTTTAATAGGAATTCGATGTTGCTTGGGCTGCTTTAGTGGGAACGATGATTGCGGGTGGACTGAAGGGAAGGTGAGAGGCGTGGTGGTGGGATTAGAATAGATATAATGGATTGTGAAATTTTTATGAGGATGGAATTTCGGGCTGATGTCAGGTTTGGTATAAAACTTGAGAGTTATTAACTACTTAACGGTTATGATGTAGAGAATAGATTGCGCAATAGACGCTAGTGAACGATGCTTAAAGAACTTATTTAACATCACGTCAAGCGCCTTTAGAAATGCAGTGCAGATCTTGACTTTGATTTACTCGGTGGCGCGTCACTGGGGTACGCAATTTTCCAACCCAGAACCGCGACTGAAATTTTTGATTTATAGCGCCGCGCGAGCTTGACCTATTTTTCATTTTCGAGCATTTCAAAACAGTCAGCTTTGCAAAAAGGAAGCCTGCCTCTGCAGACGTCTAAACCGCACACGCAAATACATTATCGCTCCTATTCACACACAGCGACACAACAAACACAGTCCTCTCAAATAAGCCACCCACGTCGTCGCACGCGTAACACTCGTCAACGACTTCATCGTTGTCGAGAAAAACGAAATCGCTCGAAACCGAAAAAAAAGAAGGAGGCACGGCGCCACAGTAAAAAAGAAATCGATCGCGCATATATACGTAGAGGGCCGAAAAGTATAGCAGCAGCAGCGGGCCTCCCTGAAAAAAGAGCCGTTAGCAAGAAAGAAAGAGAGAGAGAGAGAGAGAGAGAAAGAAGCGCAGGAAGGAGGGAGCCGAAATCCGTCGACCTCCTCCCTACCTGTGCTCTCGTATCCCTCTCCACACCGCCGCCTTTTTTTCGCTCGCTCTTCTTCTCTATACGTCGCTCCGGCGCGCTTTTATACAAGCCAAGCGAGTGCGCGCTCCGTATTATAATACTCACACGCACGCGGGCACGAGCATAACGGGACGTATCTACTTCGACCTTCTTGAAATTCAAGGAATTCAAGGTCGAAGCGCGCCCGAGCGCGCTCAACTTCTCGAACGGTATATAACCGAAACCAGTTCGGTTCCAAAACAAAAAAAAATCGCTCGCGCGCGCAGCTTTTACACGCGCGCGGAGGGAAGAAGAGCGAAGGAAGCGCGCGCGCGCGCACGCCTCAGTAAAAAGGAGACAAAAAAAAGTGTAACAGTGACCGTAATTTCTTGCGCACCGCCATTCTTCGAGCACCCGCTCTTTCCTCTCTTCTTCTTCTTTTTTTCCTCGCTTTTTTTTTTTTCTTTCTTCGCGGCAGTTCGCTACTCTGCGGGTCGCGCGAGTAGCGCTGTATATACGCGCCCCCCTTTGTTGCGGCGTCGCGAGCGCAGCTGCACTTTTCGCGGTTTCCGGCGCGTGTATACTTACGCGCCGAGGAAACGGCGCTTTCATTGTCGCTGTTTTATTGCTGAAATTCACCGTTCCTCTTTGAGCCGGGGCTCTGATGCAGCCCGACGAGCCCCGCCGACGAGAGGACTCTCTTTCATCTTTTAATGGGTCATTCGAAAATGTGGATAGGTTTCTTCTGCCTCTTTCTCTCCCTCGCTTTATCTTTTTCTCTCTCTCTCTCTCTCTCTCTCTCACGCGCGCGCGCATACACACAGAGAGTTACCCGACGGCCTTTTTTTTGCTTTCGAGGTTTCGGCTTTTCTATTAGGGCCAGTGCGAAAGCGGGCCGCGTTATTGCGACAGCCTCGGGATTATCGCGTGGAGTGTTGGCTTTTTAGAATCGCGTTGCGAGAGGTGCAAAGGGAATTAAAAGAAAAATTGTAGGTCCTGAAAAAGTTTTAAAATTTTAAGTTCAAGAAATTAACAAGTTCTTGCAGATCAGGAAGGTAATTGTCAAACGCGTATCAGTAGTAACAGACCAATTTGTAAGATATTTCTAATCAGACCAGTATTTTATGAACGTTTATAATATTCTAACACTACTCTCGACAAATTAACAATCAAAACAATAGTAAAAGCATAAAATATCAATTCATCACTCCAGCGCTCTCAACCGAGCAGAACTGGATCCCCTATTGCGCATCAAAAACAGACTCGCGAATCGGGCTCAATGCAAACAAACCAGATAAAAATCCCATCCTGCCCGAGCGAGGAACAAAGAGAATAAAAAGAGCAGCCATAGAAAACAGTCACTCAGTGTCAGAGCCGCGCAATGAAAGCCGAGCGGCGTGCACGGAGCATCGTCATCATCATCATCAGCGCTACTGTAGCAGCAGCAGCCGGCATGTCGCTCGGGGCAATTGCACAACTTACATCATTCATTAAATCACGTCGCGCAACTATTAACAAATGGCACGACATATCGCGCGCGTGGAGAAAATCGTATGAGAGAGAGAGAGAGAGAGAGAGAGAGAGAGAGAGAGAGAGAGAGAGAGAGAAAGAGAGATTTCACCGGATGAAACGTTCAAGGCTTTCCTATGGGTCAGAGGATATATGTGCATCCGCGTGTCCTGTCCGTGTGGCGATTTCTATCGGTTGCGCTTTGGGTTAATCGACTTCCTAGTGCGGCTTTCACGCATCGAATTTGCAGCAGGCTGGAGGCTGGAGACAATGGTTCGAACAGAGGCATTATGGATACGTGTTACTGGGACAAGCGAAAGAGTCAAGGGTTGCTGGAAGAGAAATAAATATGAACGTTAGGCAGGAAGGATGGGAAGAATGGCTTTGAAAGCATCGTTGTTGAAACTTCAAGTGTCAGGATAATAAGTTAATGATTTCTGGAGAAGAAACCAGCGCTCGCAGCTCCGAAGTGTTCCGAGAATCAAAATCAAGAAACAGAATACAATAAAAGAAAGCCGCGCATTCATTTGTCTAAGAAAGTATTCATTGTTTTCAAATCTGCGCGCGATTCATTGAGAAACCGGATAATCGGTGTACGCTTTCAAAACCCAATATATTCTAATAATCAGTTTCCTGAGCCCGCTAAGAAAAAGTCGGGCACGATCATCTCTCTCCGCTAGGATAGTTTAATGCACTCGGTTCGTGAACGCGTGATGAAGGAGGCTCTTTGTCCGCGCTCCAATGAAAGTATCGTGTGTCAGCGTCTTATCTTCCGCAATCGGCTTCTCTACGACGATTCCCAGAAATCGCGAGCGCTCCAGGAAGAGTCTATGAATACAAGGCCCTCCCTCTTTCCAAGCGAGAGCGCCTCCTCCTTTTTTTGTAGGTTAAATATCTTTGGCGCGATGCACGGCGGGAAAAATGAAAATATAACGGTGTTTACAAGCGCAGCGCGCAGTAGCGTCTCCTTATCGAGGTTACGCGACGAGCTAGCGCACAATGCGAGCCCACGACGTGTTCTCGCGATATTTATTGTTATGTATTCCGGCTGTGTAAAGCTGGGTTATCTATCGGAGTGTAACAACTTTTTAATGCCGCGAGCGCGCGTGTGCAAATGCGAGAGGTCTCGATGCGAGGGAATAAATTTTTTGACAAACTGGGGTTGCGGATCCCAGTGCTAATGGGCAGTTGAACGGTTTCCGTTAAATACAGTTGGACTTAAAATTTGTTGATCGATTTCTGTTAAATTTTAGATATTGTTATGTACGAGGTTGATGGTCTACAAAGTTTTGTTATGTGATTAGAAGGCTAAACGTAAGCGCCTTAAAGTAGTTCACATATCTCTACCAGGTGGCGCAATGCCTCCGGTGCGCTTCACGTGACAAGATAAGCTGACACTAAAAGTGTACAACTCTTAGTTCATGTATTTTTTCACAAACAACAAGAAACTATTACGCTATTTTACTTTCCTACCAAAAGAGAAAATGTAATACTAGCGCCAGTACTTTCGAATACAATTTGATTTTAATAAAATTATTGAGTTAAGAACGACTTTCAAGATGTTATTCCTTGATTCTTACAACTATCACACAATTTTTTCGATTTTACGAGGCGGGCCCGGGTCAGATATAGGCAATTTCGCAAGATTTTCTTTGGCACACGTAAAAATGTTGGGTGGGCTTACCTCTAATGTCTGCCTGAGGGTGAGATCGGGAAAGAAGACATCCTGCTGCTGAACGTAGCAGATCCTTCGTCGCGATCTCTTTGTGAGCCTCTCTCGGTTTAGCCAAATCTCACCGCCGTCCAAGCCGATTCGCCCAGACAGGCAATTCAACAACGTGGATTTGCCGCAACCTTTTTTCGGGAAAATAAGGATGAAGTTTTTTTATTGAACTAAGCTTTAGGATAACTTGATTTTATTTTTAGCGCTAATTCGAGAACGGATTTGCGCTTTCAGGAAATAAGATTTGTTCATTATGTATTAAATAATGAATTAGTAGATTTTTATATTGAAGTAAGTAAAAGTTGTTTTAAAAAATTGATATGTAATTTATAGATTATTTAAAACTTATTTGTTAAATTAATAAAGTTTCATAAAACCTTGGATATATTTTTTCATATAAGGCAACGAAGAAATTGTTTTACCTGAGGGCCCCATAACGGCCAGAAGTTCTCCTGGCTTGACGACACCGGACACATCGCGCAGGAGGGGCCGCTTGTCTTTTACAAGTTGTAAATTTCGGAAGACCAATTGCACCGGACGAGAATCCAGCGGACATATTAATTGTAGCGCTGAACTTTCCACTCTGCAAAATCAAGATTTTTGCACTTTAAAAATTGAAATTAAAATTCACTTTAAATTTTTAAAGATTAAAATAGAATTGCATAAATTGCATTGAGCGCTTTATGAAGTTAAAACTCAATGCGAATTAAATTCCATTCAATTTTACTGTTCTTTTATGAACAATAAAACTGCAAAAAGAGGATCGAATTATAAAGCATTAAAATGTATTCCATTTTCATTACTACAGTCATTTTTAAAATTTTTAGTAATGCTCATTGTATACAGTTCACAAATGAAATTCGTACAGATGCCTTCTAAAACGAAATGATTGCTCCTGAAGTTTTTATGACAGATTACGGATTATAAAGGAGAAAAAGCTCTACGCGAAGTGGTGTTGCAGAACTTTTTAATTCAAGAAACGATGATGAAGCGTTCTTTTATTGGATCAACACGACTTTTTTCGGGGCACAAAAAGTTGGCTTCGTCAGGCTGTCACGCCGCTAATTTTTGAAATGCCCAAAAAATGTACGGATGGTGATTAGGTTGATTAGACTTATTAGGCACGGGGCCTTCGACTGCACTTGTTTCTAATTGAAAACGAAAAAACGTACTTTTTGCAGCAGATGGACGTGGCTTATTGCGTTTAACTTAATTGATTTAAGACAAACAAGTTACTTATTCTATTTAAGCAATTTATGTACGGACTAATTCAAGTGCAGCGTAGGTGTATGAAAAATGACGGCAATAAGTTCATTTCAACCCTTTAATTTTCTGTACATAAATTTGAATCATCCTTAATTTTTTTACCTCAAACCAATCTCTCTTGAAAAGCAAAAATTCCTACATCAGCTTAAACCCAGAAACTTTAAGAATAATTTCTAGCAAGCTCGAATTGAAATCGCGCTCGATTCACCTCGAGTACTCTTGCACGAGGATGAACGCCGGGCTCTCTCGCGTCCTGCAAAACGAGTTTTCTAAAGCGAGCCGCGACAAATCAAACGACTCGCGCAACGAGAGAAAAGACGCTTGACATAATCCGCTCGTCTCCTCGGCGAGAAAAAAACGAGTCACGCGCCCGAGCGATACGCGCAATCGGAAAGCACCGTCGAAATGACGGACGATGGAAAGCACGCGCGCTGTGAAAACGTCCGTCCAAGGTCGCGCGTGCGCGAAAAGAGGCTCGACCGGTCGCTTAGTGGAACAATCTCGCGATCTCGCTGCTGCTGCGCGGCGGCGGCGGCGGCGGCGGCGGCATCTCTTGGCTCGAACTTTCCAACGAAGCAAGGAGGGCTTGTCTCAGGCGACGGGGGCAAAAACACGAGGAAACAATCCGGCCGAGCTGAGGAGGGAAAAAGGCAAGTGAATTTCTCGGGCTACGCGTCAGCGTAGGTTTCGGAGAACCGGGAAATTGAGAAATTCCCCGGCGGTAGTTGCTGCCGATGATTTCTGGCGCGCAGAGCCTTTCTTTCTTTTCCTTTTTTTTTGCGCGCGAGAGCAAGAGGGGAGTGAGGTTGTAGTTTCCAAGTGTAGCTTTCATGTGAGGGGATAGTGTCGTTGTTAACGGTTTCGTTTTCACAACGTCGCGCAAAGGGGAAGAGAGAAAAAAGAGAATGGACGGAGAAAGTGAAGCGAGTTCGCGAGAAGTTTTAGATGCTTGGCTTGGAGTGTGAGCTGTGTTTACGGATTACGAGTTTTCGAAAATTGTTTTTATTCCTTGAGCTAGGTGTTTAGGTAAGAAAACAATGCACTGAATATCGATTAAACGCTTAGTGCCCATCTATAGATCATCATGCCAGTCAATCAGTTTTTGTTTTGGATGTCGATGAACTTTGATTAATCAAGAATGCGAAAATTCGGCTTTTCTTCCGAATAACATTAAAGCTGATGAAGAGCTTAGATCTTAATTTACCTTTGATTCGATATTCGATTAAATTTGCAAGCTGACTGCAGGGATTGACCTTATTAAGACAATGTTTTAATAAGCACTTTAGTAAGAATGTTATATGCACCCTGGCGTCTTTATTCGGCTGATTTATTGATGTATGATCAGCGACTTGACGCGGTAAATATAACGCACTTTGTTTTAATAAAAGTCATGGCTCTCACGAAATCAGTTTATTATGCGGCTTCAATGTAAAGTAATCGCGTTGGAAAATATTTGTTAAGCAAACTCAGCTGAACGATTAGCGGAACGTTCGTAGAATCCAGAAAGTTTCTTTCTCTAAAAGACTAATTATAGAAATATTTCTCGACATTAAACAACAAACTCACGATCCATATTACTTGTACACTTCGTTTCTTATATGAACATTCTCACACGAATCTAAAAGTGACATAACTTAGCGAAACTATTAAATCCAGGATATCAATCTTAAATCCCCTTAAACTTCACAGCCAAAACTGCTTCCAATACTCGAGAAAAACATCGCGTAAACACCGCTAAAAAATTCATCACAATCCCAGCCTCGTCACCGCTTTATTATTCCCCGAAGCTTCGATCGTTCATCCTCCCTACCAAACAATCATCGCAACATCTCAGCTCCCCTGCGCATTCCCATCGCTCATCGACTCCCCCCCGAAAAAAAAGAACCACCAAAAACGTCAGCCTATAGCCCGCTGCAGTCGTAATCAACGAAAATGTAACCGGGAGCAGCTCGAAAAAGAGCAGGAAGAAACGAAGGCGCGCATGTGTGTACGCGCACACACAGACACGCACACAGCCGTGCGCAGGCGGGCGCAAGTGCGATGCCACCGGAGAAAGCACGAGTAGGGGGCGAGCGAAAGAAAGAAAGGAGAGTAGCGGATAATAAATTCCCAGCGTGCGGCGATATCACGTCATCTCGGGTTCGTTGAACCGCTCCGGCGCCGCGAGGGAGAGAGAAAGAGAGAGAGGAATAGAGACTGTATATACGTATAACACGCCCGGCTGTATATACCCGACACTGGGCCGCGCGCGACGACTCTGCCTCGTCGATGTGTGTCGTAGAGCCCGCGTGACGAATCTCATTAGCCCGCAGCCCGCGATTTCCGGCTGCAACGCGCGCAAGCCGATGTATATGCGACACCGAGCTGGCTTTCCGCTAACGGATTTTCTTCCTGCGGGGGTGGAATTGGGTGTGCCGGCAGCTCGCTGCCGGCTATTGCATTCGCGCCGAGATGAACGATGAGGTTTCGAGGCGAAGTGAGAGGTCTGAGAGCGAGTCGAAAGCTTTTGGGTGGTGATGAAAGATTACTCTGCGGCGAATTGTAATTTGAAATGTTAGGCAGGCTCATTGTACTTCTATTGCAAATATTCGCATCTGGAGTAACTTGAATAAAAGCGTTTTGGGTTTACGCGGAGTTTTAGACATGCTTTTTTTATAGACACGGTACATTAACCGGGCTAATGTTTAGGTAAATAGTTGAACAGGCTGGAGAGTTTGATAGCTAAAATAATGGAGTGTGCTGAACGATAAGCGGCAGGCTTTACGCAAAGAACGCTTTAATCTTATATTTTCACGTCTGGCGTATATACAATGGTATCTAACCTATTACATAAAATCCAAATAAAAGTTGAATCCTATAAGCTTAATAAATGCTAATACTTGAGTTGAAACGGAATTTGCCGATCAGTCTATATTACGAAATCCACCCGTTTTATTGTATAACAGCCACAGCTAAAAATTAAAATTACTTTTGAAAATCCAAAGATTCGTTTCCAAAACCCTCAGACAGAAACCAGCACTCAACTAAGTCAGCCTCTAACGCAAAAAATTATCCGCCTTATTTCCACACTCGCCTGAGAAACTCGTAGTGCTTGAACATATAGAATAGAATATATAGAACATATAGAATACATATAGAACTTCATAATTTCCACGGTAATATTCTGCGCAGTACTGTCTTAAAAAGCACTCCCCGCTCGACGTGCGTGTATAACGATCGAAAAAGCGAGCCACGAGAGTTGATGAAGATAGTAGCCGATATATCACGTATCGATTGCTCCCTACCCTTCTTCTTTCTCTTCTCTCGATTTTCTATACGCGTCGAGCTTGCACGGATGCATAAAATTTCTCGAAGTGATTGCTTACAGCCGACTCGGCGCTTCCGCGCGTGAAAACAGGCGTATACAATCGAGAGGGACGCATTAAAGAAACATTTGCCTTCGCGCTCGAAACTTTCTTGAATGAATAATGAAGCCCGTTAATTAATATTCCGAAGAGCTTGACTCTTTTGAGTTATAGAGCTTTTCCTTTTATTTTATCATCTCTAGTTTTTAATTATAAATATTTGTTAGTAAATAGAAAACGAGGCTAATTGCAGTGACGGGAAAAGAATATAGACGAAAGTTTGGTGCATCATAATGAAAGTCCTGCGGTTCGTATTGTCGCTAGCTGCGCGCGTGAATATCACACGCTGAATTTCACGTAGAATTAATCGGCGTTGATATTTCATTTATTAATAACGTGAAAGTTGGATATCGGTACGTCAGATCTGTTTACCAGGGATAGCGCCGAGTAATTAATTGCAGCACTATAAAGTAGTCGCGTGACAATATTATCTGAACTAGTATGTTTTCCCCTTGTGGTATAGCGAACCGTGCGAGCAGGAAAGCGCGTAGCTAGGCTTTTTTCTTTAAATATAGCGCGCGTCATTTGTTAAATCTTGACTGGCTTGTGCGATCGGTCGTGAATAGGGTTTTGAAAATTTTTGAATGACTCATCGATGGTCGCAATGAAATAAAATACGCCTAGAGCTATGTCGGGTTTTTTGAGCTGCAGCTGAAAGGTGTTTACAAATGAAAAGTGAAAGCGCGAGGAAAGCTGTGTTGGCTGTCGTTAAAATTTTAATTTATCTTATACTTAGAAGAAGACTGCACAGATTTATTTATTCATGTTTGTAATACAGTATGCGCAATTAAAGTTTAATCGCAAGATTGAGAGAAGCGAGCGTTAAAGAGGCTCTTTCTCTCCTCGCGTGTAATAAATTAATAAAAGTCAAATATAATCTGAATCGACCAAACAAGATAAAAGACCATTTGGATAGGTGATGACGAGCGGAGAGTATAAGTCGGTGACATTCGACGCAACTTGATAAGCTGTTGAGTAAGAGAGCGAGAGAGGGAAAGAGATAGAAAGAAAAAAGCCTGGAATAAAGAACAATAAAAGATGTAGATAACCGCTTGCTGGCTATACTATTGGAAATTAAATTTAAATGTTCCTTTTCTCTTAGTCCATATTTTACAACATTGTTGAATACATGAAGCTTCAATTTTTTATGGTAGTATAAAAAGGAATTGATTATCTTGTAGAGCTTTTTTATGTAGCAACGATTTTACTAAAATAAAATTGGTTTTTCATAATCGAATAGAATTAAAGCTCATCTAATATTCGAAATTAAACGCAATATTGATCATAGATTATTCAGTAGATTTTTAATTATTATAAGACTTGAAAATTTCCAATAAATGTCTCTGAATATCAATAATCAATTATTGTTTTTATTTGCTTTATTAGTAGTGCAAAAATGGAGAATTGGATTAATTTTTTAAAAGTTTAAGGAAGTTAAATATAATACAGGTAATTCTAAAGGTTTGAAAGTATTAATAACAAGAAAATTAAATAACCTTCGTACATGATAAATGAACAAATTTAATTATATTATTCCATATTTTATCAAAGAATCTGTACCAATTTTGATGTGAACCAATTAAACATTTTTTTGCTGTAATAATCTACCTAAAATATAGTTCTAATTTTAAGCTAAACATTTCAACATAAGTAAAAATTCGACTAAGGATATCTAAATAATCAAATTTAATACGCCTACGTTACATTCCAATTTTTATCAATAACTAGTTAACTTAGTTAGTTCCTAATTGAGAGCTAGTTAATTTTTAATTCACGGAGAAAGCACGAGAGGTGTAAGTCATTGCTCTTGCTGAAACTTTTCCGGGAAGTCACAAAAAATCATCTAAATTCTGTTCGCTAAATTGCTAATCTTGGTAATTTGATAGTGTCATTATTTTGCTGCTTAAATTCAAACTACCGTAACTTTGAATCAAATTAGTATTTTTCAATTCTGAAAAAAAAATCGAAGCTCGTTTACTTTCTTTAAAATTGAATTTAAATAAGATTAGTTTAAGTCAAATTATTACATTTTTGCATAGAAGCTTTTTCTTTTAAAATAATTCAAACTCGTAACTCAATTTTTAGTCCTATTCAACGAAATCCATGAGATATAGATCTTCTTAATTTGGTCAAAGAAGACACTAAAAGAGTTTAAATAAAATCCATGATCAACACTCCTGGTACTTTCCTTGTCAGTAAGATATACTTTTATACAAACAACATTAATTCATTTAACATTTCATTTAACTAAAAATCAATTCGTATACAGAAGTGGAAAAGGGTCTTAATTATAATCCGTAAACAGTAATCAACTAAAGAAAAACACTGAAATTACTAAACACATTTCCCCAGCGTTACCACCCAACAAGCTCCAAGTTCCTCGACGTACTCAAATCGAAGCACTCTCCTATAATTGCTCTCAACTCGTCCCTCGTCTCCTCGCTCCCACCCCCCAAGAAAAAACTTGGTCCAGTCGATTACTCCGTCAACCCCATCCTTCTCTACCTCCCGGCATCCCCAGAGGCATAGAAAGAGAAAGAGAGAGAGAGAGAGAGAGAGAGAGAGAGAGGTTATACACTGAGTACCCTCCATCGTTGCTGCTGCATCTCCCGCGAGCAATTAGCCCAGCGGTAGCAACGTCTGCGTCCACACATACACAGAGTTGTACAGACACATAGAGATTCACGTACGCATCGCTGCGCTGTCTTGCTCGCTGGCAGAGTTCGTTGAACCGCGGGCGCGCGGACTCGCAGAAGGTGATCGAACCTGTTATGCGCACGCACACTCGTCGCGAGCGTCTCTCTGTATTATAGGCGCGTGTGCGCGTGCGCGCACACAATCGCGCTCTCTCCCTCTCTCTTTCGCCATTTGAAACTTTGAACCTAACGGTGTAAGCTCTCCTAACGCTCTCTCGCACTGCTGTTCTCCATTGCTCTGGCTCTTTGTGTATGCTGATTCGCGCGGCAGATAGACACGCACGCACGCACGCACGCACGCGGCCACTTTTCATGCTTTTGCATCGCTGCTGCAGCAGCGAGCGAGCGCAAGAGCGCTTACAGACCCGATGACCTTGATACTGAAGCGAGATGCGCGTGGGTATATAATGCGAGGAGGAGGAGCGAGCCTACGCGATGTATAAGCTGGCCCTTTTCTCAGAGATGGCAGATGCATGGCTGTGTGATGCTGATATGGGACTTTTTTCCATGGCCAATGGGGCCTTTTGGGCTTCTTTGTTTGCCGATTTTTGCCCGCTTTCGGACCTCATTGTGGATGATGCTTTATGGATGAGGTTACTTTTGGAGTAGATGCTTCTCATTGCTGGCAAGTTTAATCTTTGAGTATGAAGCAAAGGATTTGCCTATTTTTGTTATTCCTGAAGAGGCTGATACATTGTAATCTTACAAGTAAAGAATCTTTTTAAACAGTCTAGAATAAGTAGTCCTATTTGAGACTAAGCATAATAGCTTCTATAAATAGAAAAACTAGAAAATAGAAGTTGTTTTTATTATATTATTAAATGCCAATAAATATTTCATATATGCAAGATTGGATCAGTTTACTTTTCAAGACTCAAAGTTCTATTTCAAGATACATTTCCAAATATTCAATTTACTAATGACAAAATCTATCGATTATGTGAACAATTGTAATCTGGATTTCGGAAATAATCTAATTAATTGGCGTTCAGATATACGAATCCAAGAGCTACATCAAAATCGGTATCGCCGCTTACAAATCCAGTCGGAATCCGAAATTCCAGCCACTTCGGCATTAATATAAACACACAAATATTCGCGTTTCCGCATAATCCCAGCCAAATATTTCACGCTTTCACGTAATCCCAAACACTCTCACCTGTAAAAATCAGCCGTTATTTTTCAACGGCTTCACTTATATCTACTCAAGGAGCTATTCATTCTGAATTGGAAAAAAATGATTATAAATATTGATTTTTTCAGAAATTTAGTTGAATCATTTAAAAGTTAACAAAAGATTTTAGTAATTTTAAAATTAGATATTTACAAGTTAGCGTAAAAAACTATTTTTCAATTTATAACTAAAACCGCAATAAACAAATCTACTAAGAAATAAAGCATATGCCCATAATTGTCCGTGAAGTATATAAAATAAAAAAACTACGGGTAAGTTTTTCAATGAATTCTAGTTCGTGCTCACGGCAAAGAACACAGATGAAATCGAGACGTCGACGAGAAGGGCCCAACTACCGGATCGATATGACCCCTCGCTTTCGTCTGGTTTCATTAACTCTGTTATCTAGCAAATGGATTCAATTCAAACCCAATCCCTGTCCAAATGAATTTTTTTTATTTTAGATACACCACACGGTTTATTTCAATCCCTTATTAATTTCATCATATACGTTTCGTGATTTCATAGACTGAATAGCCCCCTACATATTTCATCACTACCGTTGGAATCAGCACCAAAATTTCGGCTCTCTCTCTCTTGCGACTCTGCTCCTCCGATATCCATCGATCGAGCGGCGGACGCTCGTTTTCGCGGCGGCGGCGGCGGCGGCGCCATACTCGGTCTATTTTCGGATTACGCCGCCCGCCGTTCTGGAAATTCCAGAGAGCTGAGCCGCCACCGCCGCGCACAGGAAACGGCCTCACGTGCAAGGGATTTTCGGACGTAGCAGTCTGTGCTTGCAAGCTCTCGGAATAGATGACGACGACAGAGCCCTGTCGATATGTGAGCGCACTTGCGTGCGTGTGGGCCGAATAGATAGCGGGTATGCTTAGGAGAGAGGGAGTCACTGGGAAATCCGTCAAAAGGAATTTTTTCTATCTGAAGCTTGGGTTGTTCCGAGATGTGTGAGCTCTGGCTTCTGGAGCTGCTACTGGTACTGCTACTGGTACCGGTAGGGATCGGTTTGATTTATGTGTGCTTCGTTTGAGGCACTGGCAGGTGGATAAAGGCATATGTTTGTACATAGTGGATACACCATAGCGAATAGAAATAGTATTTAGATATCATTTCAAATTTATTCGATAATTGCCCTTATATAGGTACTTTTATACCTTAAACATCTTTTTAGTTTACCATAAAAACTTACATTTTTATAATGCAAGCACTATATTTATCCTTAAATATCTCAAGATTCACCGAAAAATGTTCATTTCTCAATTCTCCATGAACCCAAACAAACCTACTCTGTAAAACAACCTCACGCCCATCAGCTCGATCGATTCGACAAATCGCAAACACGCACCAAACGCGATCCCTGAAAGCTCCCTTTGCATCTCTCATCCATTTTTCGCCTCCACCCTCGCCTTTGTCTCTTTCGTCGCGGGTGTAAAATACAGTTTTACGAGGCCGTTTGCGGCGTGGCCTCGAGTATACGCTTGCGCGACACCCTCCTTATATATCCCCCCGGAGTCTAGACGCTAGCGAGCGAGCGGGCAAAAAAGAGTAACAAGCCCTTTATTGGCGCTCCGCTGCTGCTGCTGCTGCTGCTGCTGCCTAGGCGTACACGCGCCCGCTTCATTTTCTCTTCTTTTGCCCAGCGCGTACGTGGATGTATATACACTCCCTGCACCCGCCTAACTGCTGCCACGCTGCGAGTATATATACCCGCGTGGCGGCGAGCTTTCTCGGTAGGCGAGGCTACTTTAGGGATTTTTGGCCTTTCCTCGTAGAATAATGCAGCGAGAATTGGAAGCGATTGTTTTTTTAAAATTTATTTTTCAAGAGTGAAGTGTATTTTGGAATTGGATAGTTAAAATAAAGGCTTATTACTACTGAATTATGTGAAAAAAGAAGAAGAGCTTTTATAGAATTTGCATAATCAGGCCCTACAACCGATGTCCCACTTCTCAACTATTTCTACGTAAACGAACTCCACGAAAACCGTCAAAAACAAACTCCACGCTCAAAACTCACCGCATCGAAAGTGAAACAGCCGGCAAAACAGAGAAAAAAAATCGTAAACACGATTATTCAATTAATCCGAGAGGTGTGTGCGTGCTACGGCGTTTCGCCACGCGGAAAAGAAGGAGGCCAGCTCGTGTGTACTCGCGGGATCTGCTTCTAGGAAAATTCCTACGTGAAAAACATCGGCGCTATAGGCAAGCGGTCTCTCTCTCTCTCTCTCTCTCTCTTTCTCTCTAAACACACGATCGTAATGAGCGCTCCTTTGCATGAATCGCCGTTTAGCGAGGCGGCACGCATCGCGTATTATAGCTGTACACATAGAGGAGCCGCTGCTGGCGAGCAAAGTGCAAAGTGAAAGTAACATTCTAGTCACGTGACGACGAGAGCGGCCGCGCGCGCATCTGCCTCTCGAGAGCCTGTTATTTTTCTTTTCTAGGTGGTACGTGCGACTTTTCGTCGGTCACGCGGCCGCTGCTGCTCTGTTGGGGTTGGGGATGTTTGGAGGTTGTGGAGTGTTTGCTGAGTTTCGAGGCGTTGAGAATTAAATGTTAATTATTAATCTGGTAAAGATGAATTGTTGAAATATGTTTCAATATTGTAGTAAGCTAATAAGCTTCCCATGTATTATTTTTTAAGTTACATTTATGTAATATAATTAAAGTTTAAACTGTAAAATGATAATTCAAGTGGAACCAAAGGACTCGTCAACTACCATCAGCGCACGATAATAAGATCTTTCTTAACCCGGGAATACCAGAAGTTGGCGACATGTCTCCCATAAAAAAAAATAAATAAAAACACCTCACCTATTCCCATTATTTTTCCTTTATTATTCTAACATACCGTGAAGGACAATAAGTTTTTGATCACTTAGTCGGCATTTTTAACCATCTTTTCATGCTTTAACATAAATGTTAATACAATTTTATTTCACATAGAATAATCAGGTATTTACATTTTAATAAACTTCTGGTCATCATTGAAACCAAAAAATAATCAGAAACCCCGTCCTTCACAGTACAAACACACTCCCAGCACAAAGAAGCACACCTTACGTAAGAAAAAACACAGCTTCACGTCAACCTCCCGAGTGCGTTCATTCCGATTTTCACGTGCGAGTGGAGACGTTGCAAAACGCGCATCCCGCGCTAATTGAGCGGCTTTTATGATCGTCGGCTGATTTTTTCGCTTTCGGCGCTCGGAGAACGTGTTTTCGCCGCGCTGTTTAGAATCTCTCGGAGGAGTGCACTTGCGAGCGCGGGATGTATCTTCATTAAGTAATTTTAATTTAGTGTTTACGACCGGTCGTTTGCACGCTGAATGAACCGCGCGCGCGGCGAGAAAACGACGTTGCGGTTTTCCCGGCGAATCGCGATAAAAGTTGGTACGCTACGGCTTAGGGTGTCGAGTAATTTTTCGAAATGTTTTTGATTTATCGTCTAGTTAAATGTTTTTTCCAAGCAAAGTGAATAGTTTCTGTTAGGTTTTCTTTGTGATATGATTTACTTTATTTTGTAATGCGTTTGTATTTTTTATAATTTATTTCGGAGAATTATAATTTACGAGTTAAGTAGCCTTTTATATTTTAAGCCCTTAGAATTACGAAATAATTGCAAAATGTCGCATGAGTACACTTATGAAAATAATATTCTATAATACTGTAAAGTGCCTTTTGTAGCGCAGTTTATGAAAAGATAAAACAAAGAAAAAACTGAAATATCTAAATAATTTTCGTTTCATAATTTGTGTAAAGTTTAATCAGAATCTAGAGTGTAAAACTAGAACTTTAATAAATTGAATTAGGTTTATTATTCATTTCTTTAAACATTCTAATATAAAAGTATAAGTATTTGCTTAAGAAAAAAATGAGATAGTGCAACACCGTTATAATTAAAAATAATGAGTTATAGAACTTGTGCAGAACTACAATCATGATCGAATCTGCGCATCAAAATATCTAAGTAGTATCTAGTATCTAGGTATGCAAAGTGTCTTAGAAATCAATGTTGAACTATTTCGAGTTTATTTCAATAGCTTTTATGCTTACATGCAGGAACTATCGCTTTTTTGTTTGGAGCCATCAATTTATTCACATCTTTCCAATTAAAGGATTTCTACATAATAGATGCATATTCTAGGATTAATAATAGCAGACAATTAGACTTGTTATAAATAAGTGAATTATTTGAATTTTGTAAAAGAAATTACAAAATTGAAATCTATTAAGACTCATTCTTTACTTAGTATTCTGTCATTTTGTACAATTTTTTTTCTTCAAATTGCAAAAGTTGAAAATTAGTGAAGACCTTTCTTTGCGCGAATGTAGGTAATTGGTGTGATGCAATGCAGCTGGATGTTGAGAATTGTTTGTTACTTGTAATTACAATCATTACGTCAAGACAATCACTTGACGATAAAACGTCTATTAAGTGTCATACGAAGAAGTAATTGCACAACCGTGATTTCATCCGCACCTTCATCAAGAGTTTAATACTCCTCTCTCCATGCGTGCATTTAAAATTGAAATTTCAGATCCGAACATTTGACTATGATAGAATATTATTAGGAAGAGATAGATATTCCAAGAAGGAACAGATGTTAAAGTGTCTGTAGACAGCGGAAATGGAAGCATTCCGAGAGCGTGCAACTGACGTTTGCAGATTGAGAGCTCCGATTGATTTGATTTTATTCGTTTTGATTAGCAAACTTGGCACTGGCTAAATAGTAGCTAAAAGACTTCCAATAATTCACGAATTTCGACTACAGCTCTCTCAGACTAGAGACTCTTTTGACGATAGCGTTGACTCGATTTCGATAAGGCAAATTAAAAGAGCGATTTATTTGACAGGCGAGATACATTATGCGACGCGAAGAAACAAAGTTGCAGCAGCGCAGTCTAGGCAAACAAAATTATAAATTTTTACCGGAAAACTTCCATGACTCGCTAAGAACCTTTCCGAAACCAGCAGTGCTCCATCAGTAAGTACCAAACACACCACGACGACACTACGAATCGGACTTTCGTCTACATCTACGCACTCCCATTGACTAAGTTTCTCAAAACAGAAAGACAGCTGGAGGTAAGGAAAACAGAAATACAGAGAGGAGAGAGAGAGAGAGAGAGAGAGAGAGAGAGAGAGAGAGAGAGAGAGAGAGAGAAGTGCAGTAGCGCATTTAACGAGCGAGCGCCGGGGTCAGGGGGCGGGAGAGAGAGAGAGAGCGAGAGCTCGGGACAGAGACAGAGTAGGAACACTCGCAGAGGAGGAGGTGGCAGCAGCAGCAGCAGCAGCAGCAGCATCGGAGGAGTAGGAGGTCCAAGGTGGGGGCGGCGAAGCGAGACAGCCTGAGCGCGCAGAGAGCCTCTCTCTCTCTCTCTCTCTACAGAGCGCGCGAGCGGTGAAGGGGGTGACACGTAGTCGTCGGGGTCAATGCACCGGTAATCTCGCGCTGAAATGCCCTCTGCAGCAGCAGCGACGCCGGCGACTGGTGCACACCGCTATCACGCGCACACGCCAAAAATAGGGTCCCTGTCCGTGTGTGTGTGTGTGTGTGTGTGTGTAAGTCCGACTCTCTCCCTCTCTCGCACAGTAGATCGCGCCCATTGTCGCGCGCGCGACACTGCGATATGCATCATTTAACGGCGAGCTGCTGCTGCTTTTTTTCGGCTCTTCGCTCCTTTATTAGCTTTCTCTATAATGGGCTCTAATGTAGGGCTACGCGCGCGAGAGATCGAATCTCGCGTGCGTGCGAGCTTGAAAAATTAAGGGGATGAGGGGAGGGGGCTTTTTCGGCGGTCAAGCGGGGTTTTTTAGGTCTTTTTGTGGGAGATGGGAGGTCGATAAGTATGTGTCTGGGTTTGGGTTTAGCGCTGTTTGTGTTAATTATTGTGATTACATGGTTTTTGGTGGAAGCGGCTGGTTATTATTTTATTGAAAAATTTCATTGTTTAATCGAGTAAACGGTACTTAATTGTGATTGTTTAACATCAGATTTTCACGCAGTTTATGAAACAACAAGATTCATTATTTTATTAAAGACCTTTAAATTATCGACTATTGTCAACAGTCGAGATTTTTAATCTCATTTTTCAATTTTGCAAATTAATGTAAAACACGTAAAACGTCAGGGAAAAAGTTATTTCATTTTAATGATCTTGTCTATATATTAATCAGGGGATACTTAGTTGTTTCAACTTGTAAGCTATATCTCCTGGAAACAAGCTACGTGACTTGCTTTCTCAACAAATAGATAGTACCGCTCGCCGATATATTTACTTAATTACACTTTTCGCTGTAATCGTATTCCTTTATTATATTACACAAAATAACAGTATTTACCCGCGAGCGTGTTGATAATCTTAACTAAAAACACCACACGCTCCCCGGGGATAGCGTAAAATTTAATCGCCCGACGATCTCGCATTTTTCTAAATATAACCAGCTCAATGTCAAAAATATTACGAAAACGCGATCGATAAAAGTCGAAAGATAAAGAAAACGGCATCCAAGAGACAACAAAGAGCTCTTATACCCTCTTATCAACACATTTTTAAGCAGACGCCGCGGTAAATAACAACAAAAATACTTTTCGGCAGCCAAATTCTTCCTGGCGCTGCGGTGTGCAGCTTCGAGCATTACGAAACTCGCGCGCGGGAAAATTTAAGCGAGTCATGCACACACATTTCACCGATAACAGAGCGCGCAGCAGCCGAGTTTTTTGCAGACAATAAAAAGAGCCAGCGTTAGAGCGAGCCTTGTTATCTGCTTGGGCACGTCAATTTCTATTAAATGTGCAAAAGTACAGTCGGAGCGAGAGCGGTTGTCTTGTGATTTTGAATTAATCGCTCGTCGGCGACTTTATCGATTCTGCAAGCGCGCCGCTCGCCGAGGAGCAAAGATAAATGTATTACAGTAATCGTATGGCTTTATTACGAGCGGTATCAACAAACGCGCCGGATGAGACTTTATAATTATCGTAATTTTTCCGCTTATCTAAGTTATAGGATGTGAAAGCTGGCTGTGATTTTTCCTTTAGTAGAGATGAATCACGGCTATGCTATTTAGTAGTGACGTGAGAAGCTTCTAAAAAATTCCATAGTTTCTTGAATGCAGCGACGCGAACGTACTTAATCTTTCTATATTACTTCCCGCACCGTATGCGCACAAAAACCGCCCACGCATTTAAAATTCACTATACAATCACCCCATCGTTTAATAATCCTCTCTCCTCGAAATCGCCAGGAGAAAAAAGCATTAAAGCAAAATTACAGCGCGAAAAACCCACGCTTTTTTCTCAAAAAAAAAAAAAAAAAAAAAAAAAAAATAACTGCACGTATATTGACTCGCTTAATACTTTCGCGCGATAAGGAATTATTAGGCGGCTCGTTCGTATTCCGGTGTCACAGCACACGAGAAAGAGAGCGAGCTGATAAGAGAATTAGAAAGCAGTGGGTAGCCTCGAGCGGAGGACGCGCGCGGCACAGTGACACGTTGAACGCGCGAGCGCGCCTGTGTCGAGGTATATATGTGATGTATAGGTGTGCAGTGAGCTCGCAGTCGGTTGCGGTGCAGAGGCGCGATAATGCGTTTCTCGAGCCAGGAGCGTGGGAGGCTATTGGATCGGTTGACGCTGATAGAGAGAAATGTCTCAGTTTAATTTGTTAATCAGTCGCGGGGGGAGTTTGGAAATGATTTTAATGATAATTTAGATTGGAGATTAATTTATCGTTTGTGGAGCAGAGTTCAGTGTTGTTAAAAGAAATATAATGGCAGATGAAAATGTAGAAATTGGTTTTGTGAAAAGTGTTTTTGAAAGTTTCTTTTTTCATGATTAAAGTTGAATAGTTTTTGTCTATGAATAGCTCATTGATTAAGCTATCGTAAGAATGCTATAAGATAATAGTTTCTCAAGTATATTAACACCATAATCATCTAGGCTTACCTTATACAACTTTAAACCGGTAGTTGAAATATCAACAAACTCTTGTCAAGTTTTTTTAAATATAGAATAATATCGATACAACAAACTTTATCGAAACTAATTAAATTAGATCCTTTTACTACTATCGTAAAGAATATTTTATTTCCTTTGCCGTTTAATTTTTAGATTAATAGAAATTTAACAAATAAGTGCATTGTAAGCATCGAAAAACGTTTACGCCATTGTAATTTTAAGTAAGATTGACAAATGAATTGTTCTTTTACAAATCAACAATCTAAACAACTCAAAGAAAAATGAAAGCTCATTTATTTTTTTCTTATACACCCGAGGTTCCAAAAAATTCCATTAATCCCAATTCCAGAAGTAGCATTTATTTAAAAATTCTCACTTGCACCCAGATCCAACGACGTCACGTTCGAAATAACGATTTCAATTCAACGACACCGGACTCTCGTCCAATAACATCCCGCAGAAATCTCGGAAAATTGAAACGCGTTCGCCCCGACACTCTGACTCGCGTCTCTTATTAACATAAAAACGATCCTCTATCCCTCGTCCCAACGGTCAGCCACATACGATCCTAACCCAGCGAAGCCCACCGCCACAGCAGCCGAAGATTCTCGATTTCCAATCTCCCAGCACGTAGCCAGAGCGCGCAGCGTCGCGTATATATAGATCGAAAAACATGTTTTCGCGCTGTTCATATACAGATACATCTATAGGCGAGCGTCTATAAAACGGCGCGAAAAATCCCGTCCTAGAAACTCGCGCTTAGACGCAAATAGCCTCTCTCGGGGCCGCAGGTCCGGAGAAAGCCAGGACGCGGATGCAGCAGTAGCCTCCAAGGAGTACATAGGATCCGAGCTGGAGATTAAACCGAGAGCAGACTTTGAGCGGCTGCCAAAGAGGCACACTGCCGATAAGAATCGCTCGCTGCAGGGGAATTAAATGAAGAGAGGAGGGGAGGGGGTACGTAGCTGGAAACGATAGTAATAACAGCATCGGCGGGTAATAATAAATAAAGGAGAACGCGCACGACGCTGAGGGCATCGATCCGGGGCCCATAAAGAAGCTTTCCCGCAGGGGCCTTTTTAGAAATCGCGCACCAGCGCAATATCTCTCTCTCTCTCTCTCTCTCTCTCTCTTGGTAAGAGAGGTGTGCATGCATGCATGTATACGGTTTATCTCTGGCTGCGCGAGCGCACGAGAAAGAGGTTTTAGATAGATGGTGTACACCTACGCCTGGCGGCGACTCGTGCTCACACACAGACACATGCGGGGAACGGTGACGGCAGCAGCGGGCTCTTTCTGGGCCGAAAAATGCAGCGGCAGAAGGAGGACGGGCCCCCGCTCACTTCCGCGTTCGTGTGTATCCCTACCAGGCCGGCGCGAGCATTCGGTGCGGTATATACATGCGCAATAGATCGTAGTCTTTGTGGGTGCGT
>JAPYZA010001069.1:0-17856 GCA_030522685.1 Eupelmus azureus | reverse complement strand
TTCGATTATTTTTTTAAATAATCGAGTCAAGGAAATCGATAATTTTCGTGACTCGATTATTGATAATCGATAATTTTTTTCATAATCGCCCATCCCTATTGTGCGCTATACGCGGCAAGGGTGCCGATATCCGCGATGTGCGCATGCGCACTCATCAAACGTTTCTTTAGGTTACCTTCACTGCGTACTTGTAATTTGAGGATCGTGATTCTGTATCGGCAGATCCCGCGATGAAAACCTGAAGACTATATGTGTGCCTGATCTCGGCTATACGTAAGTAATACGAACGTTCGTAAATCGGCAATAAATTTCTTATGAAGTGGTGGAAAGTGGAAACTAAAAAAAGTAGGAGGAGGAGAGTAGAAATAGTGATAAAACGCGACCACCAATAACAATAGGCGAGAAAAATGCGCGCACTCGCGTCTATATCTATACGATACGGGCACTTCAACACTTCCGGTGTGTAAACAAAAATGTCATTATTAAGCTGCAGCACTGAATTGACCACTATGCATTTTTTTCTTTTTAAAGATTAAGTCCTTATAAACGATTTGTTAAAAAAACTTACCTTAGAATAGTGCTGAAACGTTTTCTCTGCTGTTCGAGCCCACCTCTTCTTCCTATCGAAAGTCGCAAGAAAATAGCAGTATTTTTGTTCAGCAATGAAATGTGCACTATATCCTTGAGCCGTCACCAACTTCCAGATTCTCCATGCCAGTAAATAGAAATATCTGCGCCGAAAATTCAAGTTTCACAGGCTGGAAGAAACATAAAAGCGTTCTTATCTGCGTAATTTCATCACCCAGGATGTCAACTCAGCTTATATTCGTACGCTATTGCCTGAGCATGCCGAGGTCTTGAATAGAGCCAGATTACTTATATATTATTCTGAAGCATAAAAAAAATTTTCTTTTATTCGCACTGCACATGCACATATTTACGTTATTTTTACGTTTATAACTTTAAAGAAAATTCAAAATAGGTAATAAAAGCACCAAAGAAAGGATAAAAATATTCAAATATCCAATCACAATATCTCAAAGGCACAAAATCACGTTCAAATCTCCACCAAATATCACTTACAAAATCATTAAAACCTCTTTAACAAAATAAACAAGCTATATCAACTAACGATCTCAGTACAGTGACAGTTGACAGCTATCTCGCTGGAGCCATGCGGACGCTTCGTAGTTCTGAGCCGTAATGCGTGGGTGGACTGAGCGCGCGCACTGCGTTGAGCCGCGCAGACGGCTGGATTTCAAAAATAAAGGCGCCAGATTGCAATTAGTACTTTTGTTGAAATTATGGATTAGAGTGCCTCATCGGCAGTTATAATCTATATAGATGTAAGAGGTCCACCCACTGGGCGGTCGGTATAATTATGGTCGTGTAAATGAGGCACACACATGGCGATTCAGAATAATGCAACTTGAGGTACACGTGAAGATCCATATCCGTACAGAATGTTTTGACCTAGCAGATAAATTAACGTAATCATACCTAACTATAGGAGTCACTTTCCAAATAATTTTTTAATTATTTATTTAATAATTTAATCGGGATAAATAGCGAATACACCGAATTCATTCAGATATAAAAATTATTAATATTAAATAATTAAATATCCTCTAAAATTAAATCGTCTATGAGATCAAATTTTTGAATTATTATAACCAAGGAGGTAGATAAAGTAGCGCTGAAGCCGAAACTTTCAACGCTTTAAGGGTCCGAGCTACGAATTTGTCTGCTTTTCGCTTTTGTTTTTTCCTTGCAACCTCAAGAGAAAGCGCTTGCTGATAGTATTTGAGCGATTTGCGTGGAGGATCTCTTGCCATCCCTTCGCCATATGTGTCTACAGGCCATAAATTGTTGAAGCGCCGGATGGGTTCTGTTTCTTTCCAAGATTTACTCCTAGCGCGGAGTGGTTACATATTGTATATTTTAAGTTTTCATAAATATATAAATATGTTTAAGAAACTTTTATAAAAATTCAAATTTCGGTAAATAATTTTATCTAATTTCTACACAAAAAGCGAAGCCTCACAATTACGTAACGGAGGAATGTACATTTTTTTACATTATTTGGCCAGGAATAAATGTGCAAAAGGTTATATAGGCATATAAAATAATGAAAAAATAATAGATTTTACGACAATATATACGGCTTATAAACATAACATTTACTTATCTTTTCTGTAGCCTGAAAACTCTTCAAATTTCGAATTCATTTTTTACGAATTGACCCGCTGTTCAATGAAGCCCTGCTATTTTTTTTATTAATATTAATGTAACAAAGTTCATTAATTATTCACAATTATTAAATAGAATCATTTCTATCAGAGTTATCATTTAAAAAAATGGTTAAAAATTGTATTTGACAAATTTATTTAATCAAATAATTGATACTAATTTACTATAAGTCAGCAAGTTAGTTAAAATAAATAAATAAATTCTAAATATTTTTACTTTGAAAGAAAATCACATGAATATAACAAAAATCTTTCTAAAATCTATAGTTTTTATATTTATAATTGAAGGATGGATTAATTTTACAAAAAATTATTTTGTACAAAAAAACAATAATTATTATATCAACTTATTAAAAACGACATTTTATAGTCTGCGGTAGTAGCACTCGATTATTAAAAAATAATGTCAGGTGAAATGTATCCAAAAAAAGAACTTATAATTGATTCTTTACAAGTAACATAAAAGTAATAAATATGTATATTAAAAAATTTTAAAAATCAATTTTATATAAGGAATGGGAAGGCAGGGTCAGAGAATAAAACGCAAATCTCGTCAGTGACATGACTGTTTCTAGAATATATCGCTATATACACACTTTAATAACCAAAAAAACAAACATTACAATAATAATCATAATAATAATATCGTTATTAATGTTATATTGTGTAATAATAGAATTGTTTATCAATCGTAGTGTAAACACTAAAAATCTTTATTTTTTTTTTCATTTTCTTTTATTCACTGCCATCGATTTTTTCGCTCGCACGATATATCGAATTGATTTGCGCGAACAGAGCGCAGGTGTAAGTGTGCGATCCGCCTGTTCGCCTTTTCTCCCTCATCATTTTCTCACAATGGTTTTGTCGCTTCCTTATATATATTTTTTTTTTAATTTTCCTTCGCCCATTATTGGTTATTGGTATTTTTACGTGATAATTAAACGTTTCTCATATCGATCGATTGCGCGCTCGTGGCTCTCAAATTGGCTGAATTTATCTTCTTATCGCGGGCATTTTTTTAAACGCACGACTCTGACCGGCCGGTATAGTAAAAAGAGAGACGAAGAAGCGCGGGTTGCATAAAAAAGATGCGAATTTCGTGTTTCTTAAGGTTCACGCGACATGCTGCTTTTTTTTTGTCCGTTTACCCCCGAGAGCCACGAGGCTGCAGTCGTGCGCGCGTTTTTTATGTACGTGTGAGTTTCGATATTCTTATACAATATTAATGAATAAACGTTACAAGTGCAATATTTAAAAAATTTCCGTTCCCTTTGTCTTTTCGGTATTGTTCTTTCTTTTTTGTTTTTCATTTTTAAGGATCTGTCTTTTTTTTCTGTTCTTGTCTTCGCACTGTATGTCGACATCTTTGGGTTAAGCGACAACGCGTTTATATACGCATGCCTTTATGGATATTGAGCAACAGCGTACACATCGAGATTCATCAGTGCTCTTGTGCATCTGTGATTGAACCGTACGTAGTTCATTTTTTTTTTCTTTATTGATTGTTCCCGAAAAAGGGGCAGCAGCTTTTGCCTATTCGCATGTATTTATCGATTTACTTTCTTTCTGTAACGGCGAGGATCAAAAGCATCGAAAACATTTTTCAAGCTTCGAAACAAGCCGTGCGGATTCATAAGCTCCGATGCCAGAATTTCAAAATCAAAGCTCGCGATGGAACGGAAAAATCTGCAAACGCGCTCGCGGTGTTAACGGAAATCGATATCCAAAGATAGTGAAGTTTGCGTGCATTTCTTATTCATTTTATTTTCGTATAATTATATAAATTCTCGTCGATCCCACCAATTTCGCAGATTTTTTTCCGTCCGATCGTCGAACCATTGAATTTGAATTTCCCAAATCGTCGGCTTATCCATCCTCCCCTTCTCACTTATTCTTTTTATCCCCGCACTGCCCCAATTGGCGAATTTATTATTCATTTAATATCTCGTTCCCTTTATTCTCAGAGCATTAAGTATGTACACAGTCATCGTCAACCAAACACATACGCGCGGAGCGAGACATAAATTCCGTCCAACCAACGCGCGCTACGAGGGAAAGCTCGGACAGACTTTGATACAAGTGATCGGCAGCGACGTCGGAACGGTCAGTTAATTTATGACTCGCGCTTCAGGTATCGGGTTTAAGAACGCAAATCAAACGATATACAACTGAAAATCGGACAGACAGTAATGGAAAAATGCTTCTACGTGGCCGTCACGCGATCGAAGGGGTAGAACGCGTTGTACAAAAAAAGAAAGCTCGACGAGAGCCGGAGATCGGTAATACCGCGACTTTTACGCTTGGCTCGAAGCTGTATCAGTCCGTGGACTCTCGTCGGTGTATCGTTAACCGGGTGGTACGATCCTTAGCTACACAGTACATCTTATTAATCTTATTATTTGTTAATTTATTTTTTTTTTGTTTTTGTTCGAATAAGCTCATCTACCACCGTACGCATCGAGTATAGCAACTAATCAACAACGTATTTTATGCCTTCCGTTTACATAAAAAGTATACAGTCCAATATAAATATACGCAACAATATGTACTCCTCGGCTTTTTTATTCTCTCTTTTCTTCCCCCATCACCGTAGGGCCGCGATCACGCGTGCCCGGCTTTTTTTTACCCCGTTCAAAGGATTAATTATATAAAGAATAGAATTCTTTTGACACATCATTCTCGCTCTCCGCAATCTTACATAACTCGAGCTTTGTTTCCCATTTTTCTCTTTCTCTCTTATTAAGACAACTCTTCGAAACGTCACACCTTCTCCTCTTTCGCTCTTTCATTCGTCGACTCATACATACTCGTAATTGCACGTACCGAAGCGTACAATAATTTATAATGTTTCTCTCTCTGTTTTTCCCCACACATATCACAATCGTCCGCGCTACGCGGGAGAAGCTCGAAAGAAGACGTTTACATTTATTTTTTGTTAATTTCTTAAAACTTCTTTTCTTATACATCTTGTTTTTTTTTTTTATAATAAACACACGATAGTAAACGGGGATACGAGAACGGCTCTTTTATATAACTGGGTTACCTTGGGTCCTTTAATTACTCTTTTGTTCTCTCCTGGTATTTGTTTAAGAGAAACTTTACATATAGAAGACAATTGCAGGGTTCACTTTTGTTTATCGGTACAATGCACGGAGTTTTTCGTCTTCTCGGCGCTTTTTTTACTCTCTCGTGCTGATCGCTTTTCCTTTGTGTTTTGGTCATTTTGACGAGAAACCAACCGGAGGTTCGACGAAAGTCTTTTCTTATCATCGAAACTCCGTTTATTTCTATCGCGTAAAAGTTCGATATACGAGGACACAGGAATTATATCGTTCGGTATTTGGCATATCTTTCGTCGTGAGTTTAATGGTTGCGACAGGTTCGGTAAAAGTTTACAGTAAGAAGTATACATTATTTTTCGTTTAAACATTTCTCGTGTCTTTTATTTTTCATTATCGATAAATATGATATGACGGACAGGAGGAATTCGATCGAGACGAGACGTCTCGGCGCGTGGCGCACGTAGACGCCGCATCTCGATTGCCGGAAAAACCTCACGGGCGAGACGGTGACGAGCGACAGCCGAGAATCGGAATCGCTCGCCTCGTAGCGCCGATCTCTCCTCGAACTACGTAAAATTGTTCCTTCTCGGATAAAAGGGATATGTGCTACTTTATGTAGAAAGGATTCTCTCATCGCTACAGGTAAAAGTCTGATATGTAGACTGATTTCGGGCGTGGAAACCTAATTCGTGCCTAAATCACGCGGCTGGCCGAGCACGGAGATCGGTTGGAAAAGGAAACGATCGGCTGGCTCGAAAACTATCTCGTTTCAGCAGGTTCACAAAGGAGTAGAACTTTCTATGACTAAGTTAGCCGCGAATTATGTTCGATCGAGATCGAAGCCGATTTTTTCGTTTTACTACCGATCGTCACGGCTCGTCACATCCAACGAAGATATGTGAGATATATAGTGGAATACGGGATTTTTCTCTTTCTTATTATTCTTTTTTTTTAAGTTCTCTAGCTTTAAAGCACTTTCCCGCCAGCCGTATAGCCGATTTATCGCGAAGCCGATCGCCTCGCGATTACCGGCGCAAACAATGTTTGTCGCTAGTTTTGTCGACAGATACCGATCGCCTTCGATCGAGCGTCTTTTTTATTCTTTTTACTCATTCGAAACTAAGATTCTTCGAAATCTACTATAGCTAATATACACCACGATAGATTCAGATAGATGCGCGATTTTTATACTTTTTTTTGCTTTATACGTTTATACCTTATTGTACGTGTGTATTTCTGTGTATATATGTTTTTGTGTCTTGTGTGTGTATATATATACCTTCCCATCGATTTACCCTCGCGCGATTCGCTTTCTCATCCTTACTGCATTATTACAATAATAATAATAGTTACATTTATATAGCCTATGTCTTAGTTACTTTTTTTTCTTTATCTCATCTTCTTTATACATAAATATTGCCTATAGCAGACAATTTTACAAAACGTTATATACCCTGGAATAATGTGTGTTCTTAGCTGCGTCTACACGAAGACTCGATCGCGAATTCCTTTAAAGCTTTATAGACTTTTATCATTATCATTGAGATATGTTGAGTTTTTTTTCAAACGAGCCCGCTAAAACAGTCGTCCTGCTCGTCGTGATCCGCCAATTTTACACATGCCCGTAAGTATATAGAGGCGATCTGTTTCGAATCCAATTAGCTAATGTTACGCTAGCATAACGATCGCATGCCGTTGTAACTTTGCTCAATAATAACTTTTTCATCTTTTAGAAAAAGGAATTCGTACTTTTGTCTCTTAGAATGTAGCGGTCACTACCACTATCAAAGACCACAAAGACCACGAATGACATAATGCTATAATCGCTCTCGCCTTTTACACACTGGAACGCGAAATAATTAATTATACACATCACCTATTACAATAATAAACACTCGCTATAAGCGCTACGCGCAAAAACGCAGCGACGTGTGTCCTGGCACAGTCTTTGACTTGTTATTTTGCCCCATCTATTACCGCCCATCACCCGCCCATTACGCGTAAACTAGCTTCGCTTTTTTTGCGTTTTTTCTCTCTTTCTCTCGTAACTCCCGTTTTCATAAATTTTTTTTTTACTTCAGGTTAATTCGTGTCGCTCTTTCTCGCGTTAAAAATTTAAATACACGTATTACTCGTAAGTATTTTTTTTTTTTTTATTATGACCCTGTTTTCTTGAAGGCTTCGTAACATAAGTTGCTTTCGGCCAAAGTGTTACATGGTGAAGTGCAAACAGGAGAGTGCAGCGCAGGTGCATCGCGTTCAAGGGTCAGCTTCACAGATAATACCGCTTTTGTTTCTTTCAGTTATTTATTTATTTCACTCGGAGCAAAATCAAATCGCTGATCGTCAGATTGATTTACTTTATACTTTCTTAGTATTGTTACACTGTTAAAACGGGTGTTGTTGCAAATTTTAGTAAATTTACTTAGAAAAATTTGTCGTGTACAAGAATAAGGGATTTTTCACGGATTCTCTGATAAATTTTGATCGAACCAGCAAAATCGGCGCTGATCGTCCGCTAGTGGTTAGACAAGAGTTGCGACACCGCAAGGTAGTTTTTCACGCTAAACAATAAAACAATTGCCCGTACAACGTCAATTAAAATAATCACTATGCGAAAAGCAACGCGTGAGCCCTCGATCGCGAGAAAAGTGAAGAGATGAATTTCTCGGATGTAAGAACGTAAGTTGTCATTGAGAAATACGGAATAAATGGATCACAAGTGCTGAAGGGAAGAAGCTTTGATATAATTTACTTAGGGAAGACGTCGCGCCTTTATCATTGATATCAGAGGTCTTTCATGCCGCTGATCAGTATGTAAACATTGTCACTTGTTCTCCTACTGCAATATTACCGGATTGTTTCGCTCGTTTAGGGGTCGATAACGCAACAACGGATCTTGCGGGACGCACAATAAAAACAAAAATAACAGTAACAATAAAACAAAACTTTTATTAACAAACTTGAATTTATTGAAAAAAATTATCGGTTCTTCATTTTTTTTTATCCATACTTAACAACATAAAATTTGAAACAAAATTTTTCATTAACTCATACCTTAAAAATAAATATAAATGAGTTTAAAATAAACATTGCGTTAAAAATAAGAAATCGAACTCGCAGAATGATTTTTTTGCGTTGTCTTGACTTTAGCCATTGTATGCGCATGCGGATTTAAAGCTTGTCTCTGTGTGTATAATCGAGGCCGCGTCACAATTGAAACAACTCTCATTTGGGAGGCGCATAGTGCAATTTGCAAGAACTTACAAAAGTCACAAAGATCCTGTGAGGCGCTTCATTTAATATTAGGAGCTTAAAATTTGCCCTTTCTAAGTATATGGGTGCGAGTGCGTGTGCGTGTACGTGTACATGTATATACGTAAAACCTAAGCATTACTTATTCCTCTTTTTTGGCGGTCACACAGGTCTCTTTTGGCCTTACGTTTTACCGGTTTACAGAAAAAACATCAAAGAGCGATTGGGAAGTGGCAAATTTCGCGGGAAATGGATTTCTTTACTCATTTTTTTTGGCACGCGTTCACGACTGATTATTAATCATTTTGTTTGGCTGTTTGGCACGTATTTTGAGCCGCTCGAGTCAAATATCTTACGATCGGATATTTGGCACACAATACGCATCGCGCAATTTTTTTTATAGCGTCAACGAAGTTCTCCGTTCCCCGTAGTACCAAGTACAAAAAATATGCCTCGAAAATCTAGCGCTCGCCCTTCGAATCGGCGAAGTCGCGAGAGGTGCCCCCTTAATCGCGCTCGACATCTGTTAAAAGATCGGCACTGTCTTAGCCTTCGGCCATTCAAAACTGTGTACGTGTGTCTGGGTGTCTTTCCCCCTTAAGTCTAGACATGGACACTCGTGTTCGCCGATTTCGGATAAGGTCCTTTTCTCACATCGGATTTGAAAAAGGTAAATTAAGAGGCGAGCGCGACTCAATATCCTATAAAAACTAAGTTGTATTTCTTAGCTGATTGCCTTTTGTTACGGTAAGTTTGGAAATCGGCTCGATCGATCGGCGGCCACTCAAGCCCCCCCTTGTTCTCGTAAATGTCATAACGCAACGATGACCGATTAACCGATCGATCGGCGCCGAGTTCGCGCAGTAAGGTTAAGGCCCCTGCACTAACAGATTGCTCTACGCCACAACAGAATTTGCCGTCGTACCTCGATATCGTCGACAATCTACTTCTTTATTATTATTACGTTTTTTTATTTATTTTTTTACTCTTATTTCATCAACCCCTAATTCTTTCGATATAAAATAAAACTTACATCTTTATATATTACTGAAGTCTTAATATAAAATAAAACTTACTTTATTTCTTATAAAGAATGAACAATTTTTTTTATCTTATTAATACAGTAATATCACTTTCGAAGTTTTTCTTTTCAAAGTTATTATGTATTTTCAAGGTCTAACGATAAAAACAGTTTCCGAGGTTAAAAAACATAGGTAGTGACGTAGTTTAAAATTTTTGGAATTTCGAATTCGTAGCTACGCGTAAAAAAGGTTTTAAAAAATTAATTACGTACAAAGAAAATGGCGAATTAATCCTAGAAAATTCTAACGATAATAATTGGCACCGTTGGGTCTGTGTCAGGCGCGACTTTCCGTTTCAGAAAAGTACACGATGTACCTGCTGTCGCTTAAACAATGAATTTTTTCTCTTTCTCGCTCTCTTTCTCTCTCTCTCTCTCTCTCCGATTTTCCTTCTCAACGTACGGCAAGTTCGCTACGGAAATACACGTATACCAATGTTAAAACGTACAAGAGATTTCTTACGAGATTTACACTGATGCTTTTCAAAAAGTTCACGTACTTAGAGTACTTACAATATTATTACTGTAACTGTAAAATACACGTATTACGAACGTGATAGTATATTGAGCGATTTTCACATAAAAACTCGAGATAATTTTAACGAAGTAATTGCACAACGCGAGATAGTGTTGATGTGAAAATCGTCTAATTTCACGTGAAAACGTTTTTTTTTTTAATGGAGCTTACACCGCGAGACAAAAAATTCATTTTCCCGCTGCTTTCCCGAATCAACAATTACGGCTGAGTATTGAATGTCTGTGTACGTGACTCATGGCAAAAATTACATTCAACAGACGGTTAGTAATGTTTCTTTAATTAATGCTTCTGATACACCCTCTCGTTATTTCGAATTGATTGGCCCAGTTGATGGCCTAAGTCAAATAACGATCAAAATATAATTTTCGAATATACTTGGAATTGTGGTAATTATGACAACAAAGATATTAGTATTTGCATTGGTTTTCATGAAATCGGATAACTTGCAAATAAGAAAATTGCTTCGCAAGCTCACCATTTCTTGTATGTACCTAAGTTACAAGCAAACTACTTTAATTTGCTGAGTCCTTATACCAATCACATATTCCATAAATATAACAGTTTTTACTCGACAAACGCGTGTGCCAAAACAATGTCACTCTAGGGATAGATTTGTTTATTGGCTCATTCGAAATTCGAAATAAGCATTGAAAGAAACATTGATTGGTCAGGGTCAGCAACTTCCAATGTCCACAATACGGACATTGTACGATCGTCGCGCCAAATCGTTCCCTAGAGTTACATGACATGTTAATGTCGGTGATTGAGAGTTAGACTAAAAATCCGAGAGATAATTGCATGAAAATAAGATTCAGTATAACAGTCGGTAGTTGGTATTCTCAATAAGTGAGTGTACGAGCACGCGCGTGGCTATTTTTGTTTACTTAGTGGAGCGATATATGGAATAGAATAATTGCATAGTCTAATATTAACATGTGTCAACGGATATGTTTGGAAGGTTATTATTATTACTCTTACGACAATGATTCTGTTATTTAACGCCCTTGATTTTTCTCTTTAGATCTGTAATATTATTTATAATTCAATAATACCTTTAAGAAAGGACCCGAGTGAACGCGCAAAAGTAAAGCGTCATTGTTATATCATTAAGATTTTCTTTCTCCTCGATTTACATGGTTTTATAGAATCCTCTGTAGAATTAAGCAAAAATATAGAATATTTGGGGACTCAGTCTTTATAATTGCATATTTCATCTACCGATCGTCAAAAAATAAATCGGTCGTAAAATACGACACATACCGCGTGCTTTATATTACTCTTTTCTTTTCGTTTATTTAACAAATAATCACGCGTTAATTTCTTTTTCAAACATAACTCCCAAAACACAACCGAGCTCTCTAAAAATATTTTTACCGAAGAACCCTTGAGAGACTTTCAAGTGAAAAACCTTCACTCAGATCTTTCCTTAAGTACAACGAAGTTGAAGGAAGTCGAATAAGCCGCTTAACAGTTATTATTATAATTATTATTTATTTTAATTATAATTATTAATATTATTATTAATATTATTATTATTATTCCTCGTTTCGTTCTCGGCGGTGATTCAACCTTTACATATGTAGCAGATATATATTCGGTTATCGATGCAGGGATCTGGTCCGCTCTGATTATGTTATAGCAGAAAAAATTGTCTTTGTTTAACTTTATCTCTTTTTAATTCTTTAATCCTTTATTATTATATTTTTTCGTCTTTCGATCAGTTAGAGTTCGAAAAAATCTCCCCTCCCGTCAATGCTTTCGGATGCTCCGCGAGCGAAAATTCTAAAATATCGAGTGTTACAAAAATTAAGTGCATACCAGCATAATTGAGTTATTAAAAGATAAAAACAGTATCAACAAACTCATTACAAGTATAAATACCATTAACTAAGCATTGTCCTTAAATAGCAATAAGTAATTTAAGTTAGTATTAAATTAAATATACATATAAACAATGAAACTGATGACAATATAAATGAAATGAAGTGAATACTTATATACGCACATACAAAATAAAAAAATCCGACTTTTCGCTCGAGGCTGCATCCCGAAGAAAAACTTTCGAACTTACATTATCCTTTCGCAATGCGCCTTTAAAAAGTCATCCTTAACTACAAATAACCTATAATCAATTCTAATCACAGCAATATTTATTGTTGATATACACAATCATACAGCGTCTCTCACTAAGTGTTTTTATCATTATTTATCTTTTTTTTTTTTGTAAATTTACTTGTTTTCTTATTTTCGCTGCCAGAGGCTCGTTTTTTCTCTCTCCACTCACGAAACCCTCGTAATTCTTTAATTACTTTTTTTGTCACACTTTTCCAGTGGTTTAGCTTATTTTTTAAGACGCTCATTTGTCCGTCCACTAAAGGGCGGAAGTCGGGTACGGAAATTGAGAAGAAAAACGTCGCGCCTTACTGATAAATACAGCGAAATCATCAATTTTAAGTTTTTACACAATTATGAACACATTTTCTTTTTATTTAAATGATACATAATAAACAACAATTCGATATCGATTAAAACATAAAAAAAACAATAATTCAATTTCGACGATAATTTTATACAATATACCTTATTATTGTCATGAAAATGAATAACAATTTTGAGCGCCGAAATTTAACAATGATATCTTTAACAAAATAAATAAAACGAAAAATACAAGCCAAATAAAGAACATAAGTCGCGAAGTTCGCGGCGAGATGAACGAACGTTAAATCCCTCCGTCGAACGTTCGATTTTTTCCCCGCGTCGTATATAAGCGAATGGTCAGTGTATACAAAAAAGGCACTTCGCGCTGCTCGCGGTTTGTTCTATTTCAATAAGCGAAGATGATTGTTCAATACTTTCGGCCACGACGGCTGTATCGAGAGTTGAAACGAATAAATAAATAAATAAACAAAAGAACAATAGAAAGGAAAAAATTTTTAGCGACAGTTTTATCATTTTATTACGCCTACCGTTTATAAATAATAATAATAATAACAACGAATAGATATTCTACTTATATATATATACAAAAGAAATACGTTTTTAAGATAGCAGAGTCAATTACGATTTTTTATTTACAAAAAAGATTTTTTTGCCATTTTTTAGGGAAACAACAATCCTTAAATAATAATATATGTAATAAAAGCCGATAACAAAAAATTTGATAATAGTTAAAATATATTTTTATGATTATAATCATATAAATAAATTGTAAAAGCACGCTTTGCGCCCGAAGATTTCGCGCATTTTAATCACATTTTAACCTTTATTTAAGAAAAGGAAAGAAAATCGAACTAAAAAAAGAACTGCTCTTTGGCACACGCCGGAAGCGCACAAATTTATGGATATGTTTTTTTTTTTTTCAATTAAATTTCAGTCCAGGGCCTAAGCTAGGTATCGCCAGTGGCGCGAAATTCGAAAAATTATTGCTTTTCCCGCCGCTCGACTTCAGTTCCTTGGTCGCTCGAGTGATCAGAAATATTTAACCATTTTTCACGAAACGGTTGTTCCTTCATTTCATTAGTGCGTTAAACATCTTATAAAAACAAATAGCTTTACATTGAGTTCGCGAATTAATGACAAAATTGTTTGTTTATTGAAACATCTAAACTAATTAATCATGCGGTAATAAAATAAAAAAAAATCGGGAACAAATGATGCGTGGGTCTCGAGGGAGGGAGCTTGACGCGCCTCTTAATCTCACCTTCATCGCTAACATTTTTATCTAGTTAATTTCTTCTTTTTTATCGTATAATAAATATATATCATATATATATAATATATCCTTATCTGTATCCATGTTATAATTTCATTTGTTTTTACTTCATTCCAACTACCTTCTTTAGCTTATTTCGACACAAGAGAAGCCACTTATTTACTAATTTTCTTACTGCGCGTCGACCTCAGTTCGCTTGGCCACTCTTTTTTATTCTTTCGACATGAGTATTATTTTTTTAACAATTCAATAACAAAGTAATAACTTTTACTTTTTTACTTTTTCATCGAATGGCGGACGGCGAATCGAAGCGCGCGAACCGTTGGTGAATCTCATCAGGTCTTTTTGCTTGGAAAAATTTTATTTTCAACTTCTGATTTAGAATTCTTTCAAAATACTTCGTCGACGAAACTTAAGTTATGAGAAAATTAAAAAATTTTATCGTGTTCATCTTCGAACACTCGCTTTTATAAAATTTATTCAACGAAAAAACTCACAACGCTTTTTGTACACATGCCTAACCTAATTGCTACGCGATGTAATTAAATTTATTTTGTCGCCAGATCACAAATAGGGCCCTTTTTACCTATTTTGCATCGAATCACAATTTTTCTTTTATAAATACAAATAAGACAATGAAATTTTTCGATCTATTGATCGGTAATAAATAGAGGACAGAAAAGAAGAATAAAATCTCAAAGAATTCAGCTTCGATCCGAAAATATATATATATGTACACAATTCTTTCCCTTTACGCATCAACGCGTGAATAAAAATGCTAACGACCGGTTTCGCAGAAGTACGCGTGTAGATAAGACGATTAATTAATAGTCAATAGTATAATGATGTACAAGTTCTCCTCTGCGTGTGATTTAAACTACATATTATCCCACTTTTTATTTCCCCTCGAAGAACCTTCATATCCGCGCTCTTCGCGTTTAGCTTCTTTTGTTTTATTTCTTTATTAAATATAAAAATGAAAACTAACATATCTTTGGCTTGTTCCCTTTACCAATCGGCAGCAGCATGGGGCTGCGGCGTGCTTAATTTTTTTTTTCATTTTTTTTTTAAATTTTTCATTTGCTTCACTTTTTTTCGCCGTAAATCTTTTGTACAGTTTTGTACACTCAAGTGTTTATAATAATCCCTTCTACCCCCTACATTCGCCACACGGAAATCGTCCTGACAAACACGTGGACACTTTCCATCCAGCCTTATCGCTAAATCCACTTCTCTTATATTTTTTAGCTTTTTATACTCTCGTGTAGTGTGGGTATGTGGTGTGTTCGTGTGTGTGCCGTATTGTGTGTATCATGCTGCATGCGAAAATTTTTCCTCCCCTCGCACCCGCCGCGATTTTAATTATTTCTTTCATCCTATCTTTTTGGATGCCCGGAAAAAACCGCAGTCGTCGTACAGAGAGCCAATTGAACACATTTTGTGGCCCAGTTCCAGTTGACTTAAATGGCTCACTTGTTCTCTTTCCCTCTCTCTCTCTCTCTCTTTCTCTCTCATTTCCTTTAAAACTCACACACGCTCATCGCAATCCTTGTACTCTCACATATTTTTTCCACAAGGCCCTCGGAGCTCTCGTCGTTCTTGCCAACAAATAAAAGAACGCGCCCCGCTTGCTTACCCTCCCCCTTCCCTTCCCCCCTTATGGGTGTATCACCATAAACATGCCATTTGGCAACGCGCCATTCTTCGAACATCATTGATTTGATAAATTAATCCCCGTGCCTGATCAAGACCCGATCGGGCCCCTCGCGTTGGCGGTGCGCCGCTACTTTGCCACTGGCCGCCGCCTTGACGGCGTTTAGCGAGCAGCGCCGCTCGTCGATTGTCAGTGGCGGGACGACGACGGCCTGGCTCAGCTGGTCAAAGACTCCCTAGTGAATCTGCGACTTAACGATGTGGTTGGGCGTGATGTACTGAAACGCCGGTATCGCCATGCCGCCAGTCTCGAGCGATATCCTGTAACAGACGAGTCGAACGTCAGTGTTTTAAGGTTTGAGAAATTATTATCCAACAGTTCGCTCTTTCAATGCATTATAAAGCAGTATATAATTATTTTTTTCGTTTTATTTCTTTCAATTTTTTGTTCTTATGTCTATCCATGTACATTTGATTGGAGCTGTGCCAGTAATCATTTTTGCAAAACTTTATTTTAATACTCAATAAAGGAATTTAATTTAAAATAAAAGAAATCGAATATTTTCCTCAAAGTTCATAAATATTTTAAAATATTTTATTTTTAATTTCATTTGATGACTAACACAGCCATCCTAAGTTCGAAAAAGAGAATGAATAATTATAACTTAAATTCTTTTTGAAATCACACATCCACTCATAATAACATAATTCTTTGCAAACAACTATGGTAAGCCCAAACACCTTGTACTACAAAAAAATCATGCCACATTATTTAGAAAGAATTGTTTTTTTGAGTATTTGTAATTTTCGAGGTAACCACTCAATGCAAGACAATATTCTCTTTGTCGAAAAAAGGCTCAATTATTTCTGAAGAAAAAAGATATTATCCATGTATAGGAATCACGGCATGCTAGAAATCATCTGTATTTCTAATCAAAGAAGGCCCTTGCAAAGAATATTTATATACATTAACGATAAAAAGACTTTAAAAGAAAAGTATAAAAAAAATAAAAAACGTAATTACATACTCGATTTAAAAACGCTTAAAGTGACAGTGCATTCAGTATACAAATAACGACAGTAACCGTTTCTTTTTTCTTACAAATAAGATCCGTTTTTCCACGACCGTGACAAAGTTTCGATCTGCTCGTTACGAAGAAAGACAGACGGCTTTGCCAAAGAAAAAATACGGTTGAACGGGATCAGTAGATTAAGAGGAGTAAAAAGGAGCGGATGGTGCTTACCGAAGACGGGCAGGAGCCTGGGTCAAGTTGGTTGGATGGATACATCTTCTCTTTCTTTCTCTCTCACTTTCTCTCCATTTTTCGTTTTTTTAACATCTCATTGAATGCGCCTCTCCATCATCACTTTGGCTTTTTATCGTTTGATCGTTTAATTGATCGATTCTTAATTCTACTTTTAACTCTATTCTTCTATGTATCTTATAAGTTTAATAACATTTAGGCATAACTTAAGGCTAAATAAAAAAATGTATATTAACTCGAAACTACTTACATTTATTTGTAATTTTAACTGCAATTAAATAGAACAAATAAGTTATCAACACAGTCAATCTTTAAAATTTGTCAGAAATACGTGCATATCAAGCAAAGTTGTAAGTAGTTTTGAGATAAAGGGAAGGCTAAATAGATCTTACGACAATCAATTGTTTTCTTATTAAACACGCCTAGCTTTTTATTCAGTAAAATGATACAGAGTAGCCAATCAATTGCTAAACACACAATTGATGTTAATTAATATCCAATGAAAATTCAACGTAACTTTCACGTTTTAATGTTTTTTACGCTTTTACAACTTCCGCTCAATCTCTTTCTCTCTCTCGCTCTTTTTCTCTCTTGCCACTCACACAAAATCGAAGCTTTCTTCCGATTGCCTTTAAGCTCTTTTACGCGATAAAAAAGAAAAAGTTCATGTTATTCTTTTATTGTCATCATAACAAAAGGAAAGTATACAAAGCAATTTTTCGCTGGTATTTGTTGCGAATAAAGTTCCACAAATTGGGAGTAACAAAATACAATACATCGAAAATATTGTTTCTCGTCGTGACTCTTGACGTGTAATTCATAAAAATCTTAAAAATAAAAAAAAAAAACAATCGAATTTATTCCTATTATGTAATGTCGGATCCGTTCTTGGACCAAAAAAATGTTTTCACAAAATAATTGATTAATTACTTTAGTGAGTCACTTTTCACTACTTTATATTAGTTCAAAAAGGTCGAGGAATGTCGACGCGCTCGTTTGATTTCATTTTTGTCTTTTTAATCCATATTCTTTGATCGATCA
>JAPYZA010001068.1:0-23162 GCA_030522685.1 Eupelmus azureus | reverse complement strand
GAAAAAAGGCTTCTCGCATGCTGAACTCGCGACAAACGCAGATGCGGATTCTCTAACTCTAGTCTTACAAGATTATTTGATAAGTTATAGTGCTATAATATATACGAATATGTATATACGTAATTATTAGGTATTATATCATAGTGATTAATCCAAGTACCAGAAAAAGTTTTCTAATACTAAAAGCCTATGTTCTATTTTTCCGACTGAATTTCGATTCTCTATTTATCCTTTTACGTACGTTATTTAAGCTCTATATACCGTATTTCTTTTTTCTTCTTTCCTCCATCAGTTCTTTCAGAGTCATTTATGACGTTTACATGATTATGACTTACGCAGCTAAACAGAAAATCACAAGTAAAGGTTTTTCTCAATTGCTCGATTCTTCTGTCGCTTCTTTTATTACATCATTCTGCTTTTCATTTCATTCGTACACTCATCCAACTTTTTTTCAATATCTGCTTACTTATGACACATATACCTGTATCGGTAAAGAAAGAAGAAAAAGTTGAACCTTATCACAAAGAGGAAAACAATAGTATTACGCGAATGGTTATATTTGTAGTACACTTGAATAAATGGCTACACGCTAGAAAAAAGACTTGATTGGAATCGACGATCGTACAAATACAAATCGCGATTTTACATCTCCAATAATGCGCTGGTTGAAATATCGTGTTTCATGTGCTTGTATAGTATAAAAAAAAAGCTGTGACAACGTCGTTGAGAGAAGCCGCGATTCTTGTAACCACAATAATTTTTCTCATTACACTTTTTGTTCATTTATAATTAACATGATTTTTTTTTTAAAGAAATTTTTAAGGAAAATCTATTATTAAGAATAACGTGCGGTTTCTCTCACATTTACACTTCTTCCTTCATGTACAAAAGTTTAATTCCGTCGGTGTCTCTCAATTAGCTTCGTTAATTCTTCGTGAAACAAGTTTTTAGATAAAAAAAGTTTGGTGTAAAATGTTATAATAAAAAAAAACAAAAACTATATATTATTTAACACGTTCTCAGCTTCGACAAATAAATATTTCAAAAAGCATACGAGTACTCTGATACCGATTGTATATAATTTTTTGGCACAAACTAGCTTTAAACTACAGTTTAAAGTTGCGTTTAACTACATTTAATAATCTTCAATTTATTTGAATCTCTAACATTATATTCTACCTCATCCCTACCCTATGATTAAATCAGAATTAATCGATACTGATTACCAGATAAAAGCAATTACCAGAAAAAATAATAGAATAAAAAAATAACGTTGCTTCATCTCGAATTAACGAGAGCCGGCTTTTAAAAATCCCCGAATCGCTGGTGTGACATCTAGAGTTACAGAGATATAAATCGTTACACAGGTGTACGACGAACTAGACGAAGAAGGCGCTTTTAGAAGCGCGATAAAGTTTGGGAAAAACAGTGAAATTGGAAAAAAGCGCGCGTCACTCGAGGATCGAGACACCGACATCATTCACCAGAAATTGTTGTTGCTGTTGCACTCAGTACGGATTGTACTTGGCGCGCTCCGACTTGAACTTGCCGCTGTCGATGGGTCCTGGTGCACTGGGACTCCTCAGTCTCGGTGTGAATGCCTTGTGCGAGCGATGCACGCCCGTCGTCTGTACTGGGAGAGCGGTAGCCGCGGCGCCCGCTGCGCCCCCTAGCAGCTCGGTCAAGCCGCCGAGGGCGGTGAGACTGGAGAGGGCGTTGAGGGCGCCCGGCTTGCTCAACAGCTGAGCCAGTGGGATGGCGCTGGCCAAGGGAGAGGCAGTGGTAGTGGTGGTGGAGGGAGAAGTAGCACTGGCCCCGGACGCCCCGGGTGTGGTGCCGCTGCCAGGGGTTTGGGTATTTTGGGCCTCTAGGTTAGCTTTCTGCAGTTCGACACTGGGGAACAAGACAACAACATAACGTCAGAGAGGCTTTAGGATTCTTTTTAATATAAGGATTTTTTTCTTTTTCTTTTTTTTTCAACTAGTAAATGTATCACTGGTGCCGTTGAGATTGAAGAGATCTTGGTCGTTACGATCATAGTGCTTTTAGTAAGGAACTCGCGGATACACATTGTCTACGTTAATTGGTGTTAAAGAATTATCAATGGGACTTGATGATGGGAGTGCATCAAGGACTGTAATTAGGATAAACAATTCTTATTAAAAGGTGAAATTCCGATATAAGGCTCGATAATCTAGTTACAAAAAAGAATTTAAGTATGTGTTTCAGAAATTTTATATACTTAAATGATGTTCATGGTAATTTTGAAATGAATCGTAAAGTGTTTGAAGTATGATCATATCGACACAGATTACTCTTCTATTTTAGGAACCATTGATAAATTTAAATTTGTATAATAGTGATATTTTTGGATTTAAAATAATTTTTGATTAAATGTACTATTAAAGATAAAATTGAAAGCAAAAATATATGTAGTTTAGTGACGTAAATTATAGTGATGAAAGAGTAAGGAAGCGTTAAAAAAATTATAATTTAGAAGATATAGAATTAGTGGTAAACCCAGAAGGTCTTTGAAGTTGTCTTTGTTTATTATTCAAGTATTTATTAAACAAAATTAAAAAAAAAAGTAAAACGTAATTTGATGTAAGACAAGAATTTTACGGACATTGTGGGTTGACCATAGTTAAGAAAGAAGAAAGATTTTGATGAAGTTTAAGATGGTTCGCGACTTTGCGCACTTACTAAAGAGAAAGAGAGATAAAGAATTAGTGAAAAATCAAAATTAGAATAAATGGATGGGATATAATAACTTTCACGAGACGAGACGAAAGCTCTGTACTTATTTTCAGAATTGCGTCTTACCCACGAAAATAGTCGTTCAATGTTGACCATTAAACGACTGAAAAATAAAAGTTTCCAAAAGTAAGCAGGAACATGGCTCGTATTTCCATAGTCATTAAAAATTGTGTTAAAAGCTGATAATCATTCAAATTAGTGCAATGTAACGATGTTGCTATCAAACAAGGAACTATATAAAGCATGTACAAAGGAAATACGATTTTGGCTGGGATCAGGTGGTCGTAGTTGATTCCTTTGAATGTCCAGGATAGGATAGTAAGTGAGTCCCATTTTTACGTGTAGCCACCAAGTCCCTGCTTTTCGAAAAATAAAATAAATAAAAAAAAAACGCGATCTGCACTTTACCGACTAAAACCGCTTCTGACTGATCATAGAAATGAACAAAAAAATGTAGAATGTATGAAAACTATCAGGATTTGCTAATAGTTGATAGGATGAGAAAAGTCACGTTTTAAGGGGGAAAAGTGCAGGTCGCGATGGATGGAGTGCAATGTGGGGAAAACAATAAAATACGCAATAATAAAATTACGATAAAGAGAGAAATATTCGGGGAATGATGGCATTGTTTTGGTTTATATTCGACGGTTATACGTATGCAGTAATAAGGTGAGTAACTTATCTGGAATAAAATATATATAATGGATTATAAATATAATGCGGTGGAGGTGCTTATGGTTGGTGATACCTTGGAACATGTTTTTTTTTCGGATGTCCATGGATAGGTTTTTATCTTTTGACGTCTTATCAGAACGACAATTTTATCTTTAGAAAAAATTGTCGACCGGAAAAAATCGTGTGGCCATGTCGCACACATGAGGATAGATTAATTAGTAAATATTGTTAATATAATGCAAAACAAAAATTATTTTCCAACTAATGAAGTTTAGTAAATCATAGAATGTATTAATTACGTATGTAAATACTGTTCAAATTTTCGAAGCAGATAGCGAGGTTTTAAAACGATCAAAAAAAAATTTTTTATTTTACTAGGATACATGTAAGAAAGCTCTAATAAAAAAAGTGTGCGACATGAGCAAATTATGTTATTAAAAAAAAAATAAAGAAAAAAAGAAAAAAGCATCAGTTTGGAGAGGCATCTGCTGTTAAAAAAAATGTACGTACGTATTAAATAGAATATGAGCATTTTTAAAACAGTCAAGTATAAAAATAAATAAAAGCAGAAGCCTCTCAAATATGTAATTTTTCTTTTTGATGATCCTTTTAACTCGGAGAAAAAATATTATTCAGTGCATTAGAAAAAACAATATATTAGATTGCAACGCGACGAAAGTGTATTAAAGGAATTTTGGTAATCCACATTATCACATATTAGAAACAAAAAAAAATTATAAAAAATTATGGTAGTAAATAAAATAAAAAATAAATAGATGAAATTGATAGAGGAATGACGTTTTGAAAATGAACTAAAGAACTTTTATCTCCGAGTGTACTCCAAGGAAAGGAAGTATGCGCTGCCAAGGACCAATGGGATTCTTCGTCCTTAATGAATGATTATCCTATGGAATAAGGAGTAAAGAAATTTTATGACCAAAAGTAACGCTTTGTCTATTCGTTCATTCAAGCAATCAATTAAACTATGAAAAATTTAGATATTATTAAATTGATTTGCAAATTATCATGAAAATGTAAGGTTAAAAAATGTAATGTTTTGGTGTATTCTTTTTAACAGATATAACAAAATAAATTTTCACAACAAAAATAAATAGATAAATAAACAAGAAACATTAATTACATAAAAAGTTAACTGTTACTTCAGGTCACATCATTTATCATGACGAATAAAAAGGAACAGTGCCAGAACCGGCTTTGTTTTGTCAGGATAACGAAAAAAAAAAAAATGTTGTTACGAGTGTTGGACAGTTGAGTCTGCAGGATACTCAAGGTATATATTGTTTGTATGGCTGGACCTGGAAGTATACAGGACCTGGAAATAAAGGGATTAGAGAACAGTTGTCGATCTTGTGACTCGCTGCTGGCTGCTTCCAATTATTCTTTTTGCAATTTGTCCTCCTCCTTGGCCTCGTAGGCCGCTCCGACGCTTTTATCGTTAAACGCTGCTATGAGTTACACAATCTTACGAGCTACTGGGGGTGGAGATGGCTCATTCTTTTTCTTTCTTATGCTTCGTCAACTCGTGCCGATATTTACCTGCACGTGCTTTCATTATGACGGTTTGGTGTTCCGTCATAAGAGTGGCGATCTTACATGAATCGTCAAACTGCAGTTGCTCGTTTTTTCTCGCAGCGATGAAGCGTGATAATGGATCTTTTTATCGCGAGGAAAAGTGGTAATAAAAGCCAATTCGAAACTAGTTCTTTTGCGATAGCCGGCCGATATGGCTTTTCTTTAAATTGCGCGAGCCGTAAAGTGGGCTCAACACTTTTTATCGCCATTTTCAGTTTTCATCGTACTATTTCTGTAAAATTTATAACGTTAAGGGCTGTGAATTTAAGTAACGAATAAACGCGATTGTAAAAATTTACAAACATCCGTTAGCCACATCTACATCTGGTTCATTCGCGAGAAAAAAAGAAGTCCTCAAAAGAATATTGCAATTTAAACGTATATTGTAGAACACTTCAGGTAGCATTTCCACTGCAATTTACGGCATATCCAGCCGGAGCGGCGAGCCGCAAAGAAGCACGCGTCATCGCTGCTGGAAAACGTAATACGATATATCCACCCATTTGACGAGATCAAAGGTAGCACGGCTAGCCAGAAAGTCGCTTCGGGAGGCCGCGATATGCGACCCCGACGGCATATATATATGTAACAAAAAAAAGGACGAACCATCGAATCCATTTTCCTCTTTCTCTCTCTCCCTATACAACGCGGGCACATCTAGCTCGGCGCGTCGGCAAGATACAGCTTTTCATCTTTACCCGACTCTATGCCGAACGGCATTTTCGCTTCGGCCTCGACAGTCACCTGCCCTCGAAGGCTTCTTTTTCTCTCTCTCGATAAAGGTTCGTATATCATCGCACGCGCTACATCGACCCTGTCTCCCCCCTCTCTCCCTGAACCTTATCAAGCACACCGACTAGCGACGGTCGTGCTAAGAAATAATGAAAATCGAACGAAGCCGTGGAGGGACTCACCTCATGTTGATGAGATACTGGGCGAGCGCGACGGAGTCCGGATTGCCGGTGATGGTGATCGTGCGGTCCGTGGGGCCGCCCTCGCGCTCCTCGCAATTGCTGATGCGTATCATGGCGCCGGATATCTGGCGTATCTCGGCGATCTTGGTGCCGCCCTTGCCGATGATGCAGCCGATCAGCTCGTTCGGCACTGTCATCTCGTGCGTCTGGTTGTTGGCGGTGGGCTGCTGGCGGTTCGTGTTGTTGGTGCGCAGCTGACTGCCCGCTAGTGCTGCCAATGCTAGGCCGTCGGGTAGGTGGCAATAGAACGCTCAGATTAATCATCCGTATTGGGTGTTGTTGTGGGGATGGGTTAGTGGGAGCTGGTGATGGTTTTGGTTGTGATGGTCGGGAGGTTGATAAGTTAAGATGGTGTTAGATACGAGCGTTTAGAATTGTGATTATTGTGCGGAAAATCCGTAAATAGATGGAATTCTAAACGTTAGTATCTACAGTCTCTTAACGCTTGAATTATCAGCTCCTGTCCGATTACAATATAGTTATATTCTAGCAAGGCTTTAACTAGGACCTCACCTGCCAAATTTATCTTAATAGTTTGATAATTTAGTAAGGTCCTAATTAAGCTATATTACATTTTTTAATTAGGAAATTAAAATATAATTAAATAATTAAAGTTATAGTGTTTTTGTATATTTAAATTATAAATACAGTATTTTGAAGTGATGCCTCCATTTATACCAGTTACTAAAATCAATTTCCAATTACTAGATTCTGTTTTTAATTAAATTGGTTGATGTGTTGTCAATGTTTGATTATCTATAATATAATGATCGAATTTAATTACAACATAATTTCTAAACACCGTAAAATAAATGGACTACTATAATTAACAATTTAACTCAACATTTCATCTCATCGAATAGCTGTACAATCAACATCGAAACCCCAATAAAATCATAAAAATTTTAATCCCACAATAAAAAAGAAACCATCTTCACCTTTAATTACTAAAACCCGCGTCTTGCCAAGATTCAATGGCACAGTTTACAATTAAGGCGGCGCTGCGCAAAAGCATATACACGCGGATAAATTTAATGAGATACAAGTTTTTACGCCTGCAACAAACACGGAAAACCGTTAAAAAGTTTAAGACCTTAATTTGATCGAGTTTGAAACTCTTAAGTCGTTATCCCCCCTCCCGAGAGATTACCGCGCTCGCGAGCACCAGTGCCAACTGTTAAGGGATTTTCCGGAGAGCTGCTTGCGCTGCAGACACAGTGGCTCTCGGATACACATTTTATCCGCGAGAAAATTTAAAACTCTCTCAAAGTCTTGGCTTGCTTTGCTAAGAAAAAAGCGCGCGCACGTGGAGTAATAAAGAGTTGGGAGCTCGGATCCGGAGAAAAGAATAATATTAACGTTCTGAAATTGTGACAACGTGTACAGTAGTAATGTTTCGAATAAAAGTTTTGCACGAAACGCTCGGCTGAAGTATTTAACGCGATCTTCATTAGCGGGGCAAAGTTTATGATATTTGACTTTAAATGACGTTTCTTTGTACTAGGTTTTATGAAAAGAACTAGTGCAATAGAAGTTATCTCGTTTTTCATTTATCCTGCAGCTTGTCTTTTGCAAGTGTTTGAAATAACAAGCAGATAGAATCATTGGGTTCAAGTTTTTAGAGCACACATATTAAACAGTTGTTTCTTGGTTGATTGTTTAATGTTCAAAACTTGAATAATTTTTTCTACGTGCAATATCTGTTTAAAAAAAAGTCGAATTACACTTGTTCATTGCTTTATACCGGGCTTTAAAATGCAAAAACAGTCCTAAAAACTCTTTACGATTTTTGAACCAAAATAGTATTAGTCTAGTTAGCTATTTTATTGATAAAAATAGAAGCTCGTGGCATTTACTACTCCGGATTCTCCATCTCTCACCCGACAAACCCGCTTCACTCGATTAAAAAAAATCTCTGCATCCAGAAATGAAGAATCCGCGCAAAAAACACCACAGCCCTCAAAAAGTCAAATAAAAAAAGAACTGAAATTACCTGCAGGATTGAGACCTCCGGTGTTAGTAGGCGCCGCGAGTCCTCCGAGGCCCAGAGCGGCCAGGCCGGCCAGTGGACTGCTGCCGAGCTTGCCCATCTGCAACATCGACGAAAGCAAACGTGGAGATTGAACAGTCGAGACTAGGGCTCGTTACGATTGTCAAGCGATATACATTAGGCGGTTCTTTTGCTTCGGGAAGGTATAATAATCAATATTGCATGGGAACCTCGTAAACGTAACGTACAAAGGGGCTAACAGTTATATATATATATAATTACGTGATAAATAAAATGGTACACGTGAAAACACCAAAACAAATCTGCGTAAGCGCCTTCTTTCTCCCCCTTCCTCTTCGTCTATTCTCTACAATCGCGTGCGTAACTTTGCGTTCGTTTGTTTATTCTTTTTCTTTTCTACTGCGCGTGTAAGAATGTTAAGTTGCTGTACACGTTTTACGAGCGACTCCCTACGGCGTCGTGTGGAGCGCGCGCTTAGAATCTGTTTCATCGACGTCAGTTTCTCTTTTCTACTCCCGACTTCCTCTATACGCCGGAGTTTGTTCTACCTTTTAAGCTTGAGCGAGTTCGCAGTCGTCGATATGTAGGAGAGCGAGCTTTCGACTCTGACATCGCGTTTGTAAGGGCTTGCCTCTTAGGGTTCTTTGTTTATGCGGCAAATTTCCGATTCGTGTGTAGTTTTCGAGATTGACCTGTTTACTTTGCGAATTGTTGTTTTTCGTTAGTTTTAGGACGTAAGAAAAAAAGAAAAAAACGTCAATGATGGTTCTTGTTGATCATGCACGCTTGAGCTGAACATCACCTGCATGTGGTGAATAATAAAACTCACTTTCCTCAATTAAATAAAAATAAGATAAAAACTTTTAAAATTTGTTATTCAGAGAAACTTAAAGTGAATGGAAAAATTCTTGAAATTAAACGAAACAATTCAAATTCAATTTATCATAAATCTATCGAGAGTAGATTAAATAAACAAAATCCCCAACTAAAGCCGTTCTAAAAATGTAGCCAAAAGATCTCAAGCCCCCATTACTAACAGTTTAGCGTAAATACGCAAACACAAGCTACCGCGGCGCGTTTCGTTATTCTCGATCTGTCTCAAAATAAATTGTTGATAATCCGCGCCAAAAAGCGTTTAATGACGCCTGCAGATTAAACTTAACGCGCGCGTGCAAATCGAGTTTGAAAGACGCGCCTCTTCCCTCCCCTACCTACTTCTCTACTTCAAACCTGCCCTCCCTCTACTATTCTAGAGCTTGCTTACTTTCTCTCTCTTTCTCTCAGCTTGCTTAAAAGTGGGCTATCGATCATTTGAGGCGGACGCGCAGCATCACATCTGCAGTTTTACGTAGGCGCGTCTTTGCGGCTGTGCGAAAGCGTGTGTGTGTGTATAGATGCGTCCGAACGACAAATTATTAATGGATGGTTTTTCTTTTAGACGGTGCAGTTCGCCGGCGAGTGTGCGGTAAAAATTCTGCATTGAAGTGATATCTTTTGATAGGTTGACGGAAGATGTGTGAGCCCGCTTGAATTAATGCTACCTTTTAGAGACATTTTTCAAATTTGGATTTAATTTCAAACTAAATTTTTGCAAGTTTAGTTGTTTTAAAATCTTTTTGGAGTTTAATCTAAATCAAAGAATAGTTATTTCTTATTTTTTGGTAATGATTAAGTTATTGAATAAATTTATTTTATTATTTCAATTAAGATTTTGAAATATGTTGTTTATTTTATTGATTGAAACTAATTTTTTTTTTTCTAATTACAAAATGCGTTGCATAAACTACCGATATGTTTAGAGGATTGTGTATCAACAAATATTACTATTTCAAACAATCAATTTTGTTTATTTTCACAGTTGTGATGGACAAATTTCAAATTATAGTGATAAACTAAATCAACGTGATAACTAATCAGAGGCCGAGTTATTATGGCAACAAGTTGTTAATGAATATTTTATGAGTAGACTATGTTATATTTTTATAAATTTATATTTGCATTTAGTAAAAATTTTTTAATGTTTCTACATACTTCCAAATAAAAACATATACATAGTAATAAAAATTATTATGCTCGACGATTTTTTTGTTTGAATGATACTAATTGCTTGAGAATTTTCACGATTCTTATCTACGTTTGATAATAAAACTGAATAATAACAACTAACTAATATCTACAACTAGAAAAATTATCCATGCATATAACGGATTTCGATGAATTGGATGTTGAAAATTACACAATTCGATGATAAAATTTCGCGTGTAAATTCGAATGAGTGAAGGGGGGAGAGATTAGATAGAAACAATGAAGATAATTTATTGTTTATTGTAATAAAAAAATAAAAAAAATAAAAATTTGTATGGTGTTCCAAATGCCCTAAACTACATATTGTAGTACGTTTTACCAAAAATTAAAATGGAATTGTAAAACATTTTAAATATAAATACTTTTCTAAAATTTTTGGAGTCGAAGATTGAATTTTAGTGCTGCATGAAGTTGGAAAATCCTTTTGTATAATTGTAAAAATATATTTAAAATAAAAATTTTAACAAAAATTTCTCGCAAGAGCAATTTTTAGTTTGCTGCAAAATAATGTCATCATTCCTTCTTCCTTATATGATAACAAAATGATTCCTTTTAAATCAAGCACACAAATGAAGCTCCAAAGATTTTAGATAGTTTAGACTTATCTAAATGATGTAAATAAAAAAAGGGGATGAAATAATAAATAAAAATGATGTGATATAAACTAAAAAATAATGCTGTCGTAGGGCAGCCCTCCCTCGCGCACACTCCTCGATATGTTTGTATAGTAGCTACAAAAGTAAGCCGAAATTTATGTGCTACTCTAAAAAGGCTACGTATGAATAAATTATTCTAACAGGGATATCGTACAAATGAAAAATTTATTGATGATAGTGACAGAAGCAGATAGAAAAAAAGAGACAAACAGATTGAGAGAGCAAGAGATGCCAAAAAGTAATATGTATAGAAAATTCTTATTCACAGATGTATTTAGAAGAGATTTGCATAAATAAAAACTAAAACAAAAAATAATTAGGAATATGAGCTAGTGAAAAAGCAATGCTTCTTACATTCTCCTATATTCAAATGAAAAAAATTTGATTTTTTAAGGGGGAAATAAAATTGGGGAGATGAATTTGTAGCCTGATGAAACATTCATAGGTTGTAAGGCAGCTAATAATTATTGCGGGATCAGACGAGACACAGGGATTACTTTTCCTTCATCCACTAACCTAATTTCAACGCAGTAAGTGTTCGATTAAATTATTACAGATTTTTATAAATAAAAGAACTTATTTTAATTTCTTTAAAAAGTTGTGATTAACAAAATTTTACTACACGTGATAAATTTAAATTTAGTAATTAAAATGATATTGAAAGTTCACGAACTGTTGTAAATCATAAGAACTATTATAATAGTCTGCTTTCATAACACCGGTTTTCAAAAATCTGTAAAAATTATGTTTCACTGTCTTTATTTGGAAAATTGAAATTCAAAAAAGCAAAATTGAAGCCTTTTTTCGAAACGCTGCAAAAGCTTAGTATAATGTAAAAAAAATGACACACTCGGAAAAATATTTTATTAAGTAAGGAAAATTATGAATTGTATCTTTATTTATATCTTTACCATTATACCGTCTAATTCTTTTATAGTCCTTTATCGAAATCAAAAATAGATTACTGAATGAAAATTTAATGATCAAAATTAATTCAAATAAAACCATTGCTTTAAAATTATAAATAAATGTAAAATCGATTGGGCATAAGAACTCTGGATATGACACACATAACCAACTGAAAATATATGTAGTAAACGAAATTAAACAAAATTATTCATCAGTAAATTAAGAAATTAACTCGACATCTTTGCCCCATTATTAAAAAAAGTGCCATAGAAAAAATAAAAATATAGTTTTCTTTTATTATACGCATAGATTACATGTGAGCTAAAACTCTAATCCTTACATATGTACATTTATAAAAAATTGTTGTAATACGACACTTGGTCAAGTTGAGACCGGGTATGCATGTGTAGCATATAAAAAAGTAACATGAATACATCACGTTTCAATATAAATAATCAGATCCAATGATAACCTCAGCGTTTACAGATGATCGTATTTAAAAAATTGATGGTGCTAATTAGAGTTTCAGCTCGCTCTCGCGTAATTAACATGCAATAAAATAATTATTTCTACTTTTTCTAAGGCAAAAAATGATTTCTTTTGTCATTTAATAGAGCAAAGAAGTTGGGTTAATTACTCGCTTAATGTACGTATATTTTTTCTTGTTTTTTGTTTACTTTATATATATAGTCTGCTATGTGTAGTATATTGAGTTAAAAAAAACATTTTTATTTTCATGTACTTTCTAAAAGTACAAAAACTGTCCTTACGAATATTTTTACTGGGAATTTAAAGCAAAAAAATTCTTTTTCCAAGTGACATGTCAGAACGATTTAAGCATTTCGAAGTCTTATCACAAAGTAGTAGAGCTAAAACAGAGTCAGAGAGTTGTTGGATTACGACTTAGTACATAATAAGAAGTAGAGAAAGATGAAAATGGAGTAAAAAGAAAGAGAGGTATAAACGTAAGGGTAAGTCAAGAGAAAATAAAATAGAAAATAATAAAAGAGAGATTCAATGAATAAGCGCATGTAGTGACCTAAATCTACCTTCTCGTGCCACAGCATGCAGTCTTTACAACTCTATATATGTGTTTGTCGCGACGAACCCAACAAACGAACGACCGATCGAGTCGATTCTTATACCACCACCATCATAGTTGACTAACTATCAAGCACCAGTTATCCGAAACTCGCCAGCCTTCCTCGTCCTTCCGTCGAGATTTTTCTCTCTTTTGGCTTTTTAATTGTTCGCGCAAAGAAAACTTGAGGGGCAAGAGAGAAAGTGGAACTCGCTTTTAGCAACGAGAAAAAAGAGTGCAAGTATCAGTCTTCGGAGGAAAAAGAAAAAAAGTTTCTCGTTATTTTTCCCTCGTTTTTAGTTTCGTTCTTGTTTAATTTTTAATGAAACTGCAATTTTTCATTTAGCGAAAAGTAACCCCGCTTAATCTTAAATCTGAAGCTTGCCGCATAAATTAAAACTGAATTTTGCGAACGAAAAGCAAAAGGTGTGGCAAAACCTCTAAAGAACGCTTTCACTTGCAGCTCTTCTGAAAATTATTTAAATGTTACGAATTTCGAGCATAAGAGGAAGTCGCTACGTTGAGGTCTCTTTGAAGTTTACATATGATGAAAGTCCGTTGTAATATTGCTCTATATTAATCACCGGAGAAAAACCATTATTTCGTTTTTATACCTGTTGTAAATCTATAATAATAATTGTAATAATTATATATAATATAGTTTTTCGAATACGTATTTTTAATTGTATTTTTTTTTTATTATATACTATTTTTTTTATAAACTTTTTGTATAGTTTGCCAAAATTATAACATAATTACTTATGACTTAATAATAAGTCAAGAATTTTAATTTTAGTACCAACGTTAATGCTATTTTACCGGCATACGCATGATGCTTTAGCAAACATAAGCTATTGAAAAAAAAATATTATTACGTTACGCTTTATCAAGGTCTTTTCCAATCAACCTTTTTTGTTTTATCAAAGTACTATTTTTAAAAACAGATTGATTAAGTTAATGACGTTAAAAACTAGTCTCGTTGGATAATTTTCTATTCTTAATGTCGATAAAAATTGTACCCTCTGTCGGTAAATTAAAAATTTATCAAGCGGTAATTAAAAATGAGAATTTTTCAGATTCAGAGGTAAAAAGAAGGCTCATACATTTATATATCGAGAAAAAACGTGTACGACAAAGTGCGGGTGCGCAGAAACTATAGTCATATACGTTACAACTACAGTCGACTCGACGACGGCGGTGAACGTCTCTTCAAATATATCTCGAGGTGAAAAAGGGTGCAAATCAGAAAGTGAATCGCGCAGAAGTCTCCATGTGACTAGGAGCGAGAATAATGAAGGTAACTATAGAAATGAGATTCCGAATCAAACAGCCAGGAAGAACTTTAATGTTTTATGTTTCAGCTTACCGATTTCTCCTTTTCATTTATCTTTTATGAACAATAGTAGAAGTGCTTGAGTTGAAAAAAACTATTTTGAGAGTAAGACATTTATTCAATATCAACAAAATTGTCGAAACTGTATCTCAAAATGTTATTTAAAAATGTCGAAAAATTAACAAAACGATATAAATAAATTTACCCATACTTTCTTGCATATATTTAAAACAAACCAATGACTACGATCAGTTTAAGTGTTAATTAACGAAACATGAAAAGGAGCTCAATAGACTAACTTAAACGCGAGAAACCGAGTACATTCGGCATTCGAGGGCAAAGAGCATCGCTAATTAGCAAACACCTACCGCCCGTCGCGTTTATCGTCAGATTAAACTCATCGATAACCTTAACACTGCGATTTCTGGCTTTAGATGCGCAACTCTTACTGGCTCTGATGATTTTCCTAGATGACATATTTATTGTTCTCTCTCTTTCTGTCTCTTTCTATTTCTCGTTTGCTCATGATTCGTGAGTTCAAAGTTGCGATAAATTTATGCTTTAAGCGTCAGACGAAAGTTATTGCATTCTATAATAAGTTGATTAATTTCTTATACAATTTTTTGGCTCGTAAGGAGAGAATCATCTTTAGGGTCACGAATTGAGTTCAAACTTTAAACTACTGTAAATTTGGATTTGATTATTAAAAGTTTTCCAAATCTGAAAATTGCAAAATAAAAGCTTGCTTTCTCGAGATTTATTTTCCTTTTTTTAAACTTATTTATTTATCTTCGAAGTAGAAGCTACTTTTCTTAACATAATTTTAAAATTTGTATAACTTGAGTTTTCTAATATACTTATCGGACTACTGCAGCTTCTTCGATCTTTTAATATCCAAAAACATGTTTGAAAGTTTAAGCCGAATTTATAATCCCAACAAGTTTTACTCTCCTTATATAAATATTAAAGTAAAAGCTTTTATGAAAAATTTTGCCTAACAATTTCCATTTATATTCGTTGTGTATTAATCAAATATGTGGCAAGAAATGAAACCGTTTTCGCGAAATAAATATTGATATTTTTAATTGATAATTGCTTTTAATATATTGATAAAAAATATAAATTCTCTTAAGTGGCTCATGTATTCAAGATAATTATGAATGTATTGTTTATTTACTAAAAGCTTTTCCGAAAAAATTAGCATTTAAAATTTATTTTATTATCTCTCGTTTCTTTTAACATAAAAGTCATCAAAGAATATGGCGCGCCACAAAAATTTCCCGTCGAAGAACAAGAGCGTTGTTCGTCAAGAAGAATCCGATGAGCTAGGCTAAAAATTCCGGGTTTGCGGGTCGAGCGAAGTGAAAATCGATCGTCGCCGCACGTTTGTATGAGCTTAAAGGTGACTGAAAAATTTCGACAGCGTGGAAAGTTGAGAGAAAAAGAGATATGAGAGAGAAAGAGAGAGAGAAAAAAGAACGCGATGACACAAAGAGCGTAAAGACACCGAATATGAAGAGCCGTCCCACGAAACTCTCGGCGAAGCCTACTTTGGTGAGTCGCTTTTCGAGGGGCTCGTCCTCAGCTCGGTTCATTATTGATCGAGGCAAAAAGCTTGAATTTCAACTGAAAGCTTTGTTAATTTTTAATTTTATTATTTGGAGCCATTTGGTTATGAAAAAGGCATTTAATCTGATAAAATCCGTAGGAAAAGGCCGGAATATTTTCATTGAAACGATGTGTAATTTCAACTTTTAATTAATAGAGAAAGGTTGTAAATAGTCTGTAGATCCAAGAAAAAAATGTATTGACAAGGGACGTCAATTAAGTTAGAAGAAATAATAAAGGAATGTAAATAAAAATTTATCGGAGAATATAATATGCCGCTAATACTCGAGTACCTACTTTTTTGTGCTACGTCCTAAATTTGCACGGAAAAATGTCGGATAATGAAATTTTATCTGGTTTCAGTTGCTCTATTTTTTATTATTAAACATATTGCATCATTTACTTAAATATTGGATTAAAAGTTTCTTATATCTATTAATTGAAATATAGTTAAACGTTAATACCTCGACAATTGAGTAATGACAGATGCAAACAATGACACAACTTATGAATATTTCATGATTACTATTATGTAAACTGTAAATGTTTCTGGACATTTGAAGAAAAACATTACTTTCACCAGCTATAAACATAATTCTCGTGCAAATTTGGTGAAGCAACGTCGAAAACCAATAGCTGCGCGATCAAATTTCGAATAAAGTAAATTATTTTAAAACACGTACACTGTCGCACACGTTTTTTTCCTTTTCTGTAATTGTGAACACGAAACTTCCCGTGCGTCAACGTCAGGATTGACTGTCTAAAACGATATTATCCTTTTCTTACTACAATTTTTAATTCCGTATTTGAACTTCAATAATTGCTTTGATTTGTCAGAGACACTCTACTTTTCAAAATCCTGACAATTATATAACTATTTATGTATGGATTAGTATACTATACAGTTTCGTCCCGAGTATTGATGCACTCGAGAAGGTTCGCTACAAACACTATTAATAATTGTTTCAATTTATTTTTTTTGTCCTCTGTACTTCGTTACTTAGTTCTTCATTCCTGCATTAACTTGTTTGGTTTTATCTACGAGTATATACGTATAATAAACGCATACAGAAAGCATCGCTCTAACAACATTTTATAGTTCATAAATACATGTATAATATGGCAACGAAAGAGAAAAAAAAGAACACGTAAGAGGTTTATATATATAAATAAAAAAGTGTTTCACGAGTACATGCGGAAAAGCGTGCAGAAGCAAAGCAAGAGCAAAAGCAGCCTTTGACGTCCGAGGCGCATTTTTTCAATCTCAATGATTTTTATTTACTTAGTTAAAAATAATAAAATGCTTAATAAATAAATTAGCGTTTTATCAGTAAAAACTGAGTTTATTCAATATTTATAAAAAAATTAAAATAGTAAAATTTTTTCAATTTATTTCTTTTAATTCTCTTTTTTCAACTTACAATAACTGAAATATTTCTTTAGCATTATTAAAAAACAAACTATAAATAGTAATTCAACGCGTACAAATAAGTCAAAATCAAGCACAATTGAAAATGAATATTGCTAGTGGCGAGAGCAGCGCTCATAAACGCGCCTAACATCATGTCAAAACAGAAACGATGCAGCCTCCTACGTCTTGAGCTGGCAAGCATAATAAAGATTTACAACAGGAGAACACAGTGAGATGGTCGTTTTGCGTAACGAAGCTCTCTCGGTGTATGTGGGCTTACACAAAATACAGCAGGCATGCAAGCAAGAAGAAACGAAAAAAGGGAAAAATAAAGTTAAAGCCAGGCTATACTGGGGTGGCCTCAGCACAGGGGTATATATATATATTTATATATAAAAACAGATACTAGCCAGGGATAGAGTTAGGTGGAGAGTAAGGGGGGGGGGGATCATCTAACCAAGGGAGGACACATACATAGGAGCGTGTATATAAGAGATCGTGTTTCTTTTTCCTCCCCTGTCTCTCCCTCGCCAGTCCATCAAGCCTGCGATCAGCGACAAAGTCTCCCGCGATCACACCCTCGTGTTAAGTTTAACTAGCTACTTTATCGCTCTCTTTGGGAAAGTGAAAGGCTTTCTTTATCAAGAGAGACTCTGATCTGATTTGAAGATGATCCGATAGACGAATTGAAGCGAAACTGATTGTTAATATAATATTAACTGATGTTGGATACAATTTACTTCAAGGATTATTTTATAAATTTAAAGAATGGCAAATAATTTTCAAATCAGTTTCATTATTTTTAATATGAGTATCATACGTTGTCTAAATGTTGTTTAAAAAAAAAGAATAAAAATGGTTTGGAACATCATTGATTGAACAGATGAGTGAAGTTCGACTTTTGGATCACGTGAGCAGGTAAAGCCAATTAGAATCAAATCTTGAAATATTGGAGAGATCACGTGGTCTAAAAAACGAAAAAGTTTGGGTATATAGAAGAAATGTTTGGTGAGAAGAAAAGATGAAACTAATGAAACATTTGAATATATTCAGTATACAAAAGTAGAAATCTCAGATTATTAAAACACCTATTTGGAAGGTGTACAAGAGTCTGGCTTAGAGAGAAATAGAGAAAGAAAATAAGAAATTAGGAAAGGGTTCCAGATGGCAGGTTACAGAACAGAGAAACAGGTACAGTCCAGACACCAGGTTCATATTATCAAAACCAATAAGAGCAAGTGAACTGTATCAGCGTCTCTTCAACACCAATAATGCCCATTGTCCTAAAACGTTCAAGTCGTTGCTGCTCAACAATCTGACAAAACTTTCAAGAGAATAATCCAGAAGATAAGTGTGGCATATTTCAATACAAAAGGTTGATGGCCTAAAGTCTGAGAGTCTACCACACTTTTGTTCTGACAATCCTTCAACGTTAATGTACAATGTATCATCTTTGTCAGATTCAGGAGCAGAATGGACAGTCAGAACTATTATGAACCATAGAAAGCCACAGATATGCTGCCACTGTCTGTGATTAAGTCTGCGTCCAAAGTTGTTTATCCAAGCGTACTCGCAAATCAAGAAATTTTATCCTGTTTGAGTGTACAGCTAGTCATACAACTTGGGACGTAGTTGGTTGGAGCTGGACGTAGACATGTGTTTCTCCAGAGTATATCGGTGTTGTCTAGGCGGTAACAACATGGTTCGAGGGCGGGGGTGGGGGGTGGGGGGTGTAACTGGGGGTCTGGTAGGTTGAGGGTTGTTGTTCTGGATCTTTTGTGATGGGGTCTCGTTGGAGTCACGAAAAACAAAAGACTTACAGCGTCTGCCACGAGGTGTGCGGGCGGGAGGGCTGCCTGCAAGTGTCCACTCTTCAGCAGGGGGTCGGCGAGGCCTGCCACGCTGGCGTGTAAGGAGCTCGGGTGTAAAGGATGATGGTGGGGGTTGGCGAGGTGGGCGGGCAGTAGGGGATGATGCCCGTGTGGTGAAGCTGCGAAGGGCGAGGAGGGGTGGGCCGCGAAGGGCGAGGTCTGTAGAGTTTGGCCGTTGAGCGAGGGCGGGTGGGGGGCTGTCCCGGCAGCGGGGGCGGCGGGCATAGGCATTACTGTACTTACGTCCGAGTGGGCGGGCACCGCGTAATTACCCTGGATGGTGAAGGCTTGCCCACCAGCCAGGATCACTGGCCCACCAACTTGGGGTTTGGGGCGATAAGGGATCGTGGCACCTTTGGGAGGGGACTGAAACAGAAAGCAGACAAAACGACGATGCGCTCGATGAAGGTACGAGCGTATGTATATATATGTTATGTATTAAAATTATCATGGATCGAGTTTCATTGAGTGTGTATTCAGTCATGGATAGTGTCCAAAAGAATGAGAGTATCGGTACAATAAATGCATGGTACACAATGATGTACTTATTTCTTAAAAGTTTCAATGTTACAGATTTATTATGTGACTACTTCTTGCACCACATTACTCTTATTCTTTTAAATTCAAACACAAGAAGTATTCTTGTAATACACGTTTTTCCGAAAATTATGAATTGATTTTTACTAATATGGATCACATGAGATTTATACAATCTTTCGTAAAAACTACTTCTTATGATTAAAAAACTTTAATGATTTATCTTAGCATATTTACTTTACACATGGCTGAATATACACGAGAAGGAACGATCGTATTGGTGAAAGGTTTCAGTTACTTATTAGGAAAGGGAGAAATTGAATAAGATCAATTCCTCTTTTCTTTATAAACTTTATTTTGTGTAATATATAAATAAACTAATAAATTTTTTTTTAATAAGTCATTACACGATCGTTCCTTAATGAAAATCCATTATATTACATATTTATAAAAAATATCAAGACTTCAAAAGATTTAACAAACCATAAATTAAAGTAATATTTATCAAGTAAATTTATTAAACTTTGAAGTCCTGAACAAATATGATTTATGTAGCTTATAAATTCAATTACTTATATTAGTATATATTAACTTGCAGTAATAAAGCAGGTTATGCGCCCCTTGCCTGTGAAAGGGCATACAACCTACTTTATTTCTTGAATGCAATATATGACTTTTTAAAACATACAGGTTAAGGGGAGGTCTATTTCTCGATTTTCAGATCAAAGTACTATTAGTTTATTTACTTCAAAAAAGTGCTCTACAAGTACGCAGCGGCATGGTTTGCACACCGCGCATGCGCATAGCACTTTATTTTCAGGGAAATACAGCAATACTTTATTCTGAACTTATCGAAAATAAAGACCTCACTTTAGACCGAAGTATGCTAAATAGTACTTTATGCAACAAGGGAATAATCGACTTTATTCCTGTGTTGTATATACTGATTTATATCCGACTCAGCTGTAACACCAGTTATTACATTAAAATTACATTAAAATTTTCTTTTATTCAATTTTTTATAGTTTCATATCAAAATTTAAATTTGCGGGAATAAAATGAATATGTAAAAATAAAATATTACAAGGTATCAAATCTTAGGTTTTTCTCATTTATCAGGTCAATAAAGCTGCATTTATAGGTGTGTCGGAAATAAAAATATAAAATGAATTTAAAATCTTCATAAATATTTACAAGAAGATAAAGTTAAATTTTTTATTATAAATTAGAGGCTCTAATTTATTTTTAACTTTACCTATACTTTATCATATTGAATATAATTAAAAATATATGATTTATTTGAATATAAAATATAGTCATTGAAATTTTAATCTCTTATTGACGTGCAATCATATCTTTTTAATAATTTATTACTGTTGACTATAATTATAACAAAACAGTAATACAGTACTGTAAATATTATATTTTGTTCTTCAATATTCATTTACTAAATGGATATTTAACCGTTGAATAACGTTAATACTCATCCCAATCAAAATATGACAAATAATTCCACAAATGTAATATAATTCTCATTTCATCGTCATTGCTTTTGATGTCGATTAAAAAAAAATTCCTTTGCATTTCCGCAAGATTTTACAAATCCCCGTTTAAATTTTAAAGTACTGTATCACATAACCTATCGACATAAAAAAAATCCAAAATCACAGCGTACCTCTAGCATGACGCAGCATATGTGATATATGCACTGAGTGATGGCCTCGCTGGTGCCTGATATGGTAACCGCGCGCTCCGTCGAGTTCGGCAGCATCTCCGAAGCCACCTGGATCGAGGCACCCGTCACCTCTCTGATCTCCTTGATTTTGGATCCTCCCTTGCCGATAAGGGATCCGCATTGCGAGGCTGGCACGATGAGCCTGAGGGTGATGGGAGGCCTGGGTACGCCACCGCCACCTCCGGCGCCACCGCCGCCACCCTGGACATCGTGGAACTGAGAGCACCACTCCTCGAATTTCTTGCAGATCAGGGTGAACGCCTTGAAGATCGAATTCGTCGGGCCTGTGACGGTCACTATTCTCTCCGGGCACGAGCCGTCGGAGATGTTGATCTTGGCACCTGACTGTACGCGGAGAGGGCAGAGGATTGACGAGGTTTGGTTAGATTTTGCTTAGGTTGACAGACGAGCTAAATGGTTTTTGCTGCTGCGTTCGGAGCTTCTTAGATTGGGTGTTTTTGAATTAGAAAATTCATGTTATATCAAACGTTTATGGGTAGGAAGTTTTTACTAACCGGATGATTGGTTGTCACACAATGACTATCAAATCATTCCGAATATTGTCTAAAAGATGTCTTTTGTTGAAGAACAAACAATTAATTACCAATAGGCAAGATTTATCCATACTTTAAAAAACATTACTCATAAATTAATCAGCTCAACATTCCTAACTGACATAATTTCCAGATAAAACATCTTTAACGTGTCGCCGCAAATACGAATTTCAGAGCAGATAATAAAACTTTTTCTACAAGACGTCGCCCATAAATCTAAATATAAAGAAAAAAATTCATAAACCTTCCAAGAGAGCGGGGCAAATCGCCTGCAAAGTGGGCGGCCGCGTCGACGATGACGATGATGGATGCGAAAAGGAGCCCCGGCTTTTTCGCGCTAGGCCGTCGCGACGCGCCATGAAACCCACATGAAGTTCGGGATGTGTCGGATGCGTAAACGCCGACGTTCAAGTAGCGGGGGAGCGATTTTTCACGTGTCGCGCTCCCAGCAGAACCGACGTTATTACGAGGTGCGAATTGCCAATCAAGCTGGTATCGCGAAGTGGAATTTTCAAAGGAAGATGAATCTTCGCGAGGGTTAAGAGAAGCTGTGAGTAATCGGCGAACGCGAGACTGATAGTGATGAATGTGGCTGCTGCAGCTGGCGCTGTTTTTAAGGCCGAATTTATTGGGAGGAGTTTTATCGTAATAGTGATTGTTTTAGAGCCGAAAAATTTGTGAATTTAACAGTTGAGTCACGGTTGTATAATGTATTTAAAATTCTTTTTTGTTTCAAAATTGAAGCTCTTAAAAGGAAACTTATTAAATGATGTCCGTCTTGATAAATATTGAATTTTCTCGACAACAAAGAAGACAGCACTTCTAGTACAACGCATTTACATTTCAATCGATTTATTACATTTTCTCAGGAGCGCGGGTAAACCTACTTAACTTCAAACCTGTCGCGAGACAAGACATCGAAAAAGGTCGAAGTTCAAAGAAGCAATTCCGAGCGCATGCAGCGAAGATGATGAAGCCTGGAATGAAAAGATAATTACCTCTTCACGGAACCTCTTGACGATTTCTCCCTTCTTGCCGATGATACTTCCGACCTCCTGAAAGCAGAAAATAATGCGTTTCTTTTAAGACTCGCTCATCTTTGTCGAATCAAAGGGATCGAGTGACGAGCGTTTAAATGGGCTCATCTAAGGGTGAAAGACGGCTCGAGTATTTAATGTGAACTTGTCATTTTGAAGTCAATAACCATTGAGACGATAGCAAAATGATTATGTTTATTTCAAATGATATAAATTCTGACGTTTTATTATAAGTTGTAAACAATTTCAGATGAACTGACTAAATTTTCGTTTTAAAAAGTGTTTGGCAAAAATGTAGTTAGTTAATATCATTTTATTACAGATCCCTCTACACG
>JAPYZA010001067.1:0-23145 GCA_030522685.1 Eupelmus azureus | reverse complement strand
CCGCCCTCTAAAAAACTATCTCGGTCTTAAAACCCAACGACCACAGCGTGCAAATCTCATCGGCAGTTTCGCAAAACCGTCAAGAAAAAAAAGCCGCCGATAACCGCAATCTTCCCGACGCCACACCGATCACCGCGCCAAACGCGATAAATGCAAAATCAGAGCCATATACTCAACATCCCAGAGACCACCACAGGCGGCGCCAGCAAATTACACGCGCGAGGGAACATCTCCGCACCTTAACTCACCCACGCGCAGCTCTGTATACACATTTACCTTCTTTTTTTTCGAACTTTTGATCGCATGTGCGTCCGCACGTGAAGCTTGAGGATCGATCGGTATTCGATCCTTTCGCATGATCTCTGCCATCAGCGGCGCCATACGTTGCGTCAACCGTATCAAGTGCAGCGTGAAATTCTAATCAGTTTTTGTCGTTGTTTCCTCGATTTTTATAAGCTTTTTTGCATGTTTAAGCGCAACGTCGCGCGGTGCGTATATTAATTATAAATATCCAATTGCTGCCGTGCTGGAGACGTGAATTATTTATTTATGTACAAGCGAAAGGTTGGCTAGTGCGTTTTTTTCTTAGTTTAAATGTTATACTTGATTTTATTGCATGTCCGGTGCAAATATACCAATGTGCGTTGCAGTTTTTGTGATCTGCATTGCACTGCGTTGGTAAACTGGCGTTAGCGTCGTGGTAAATCGAAAGCTCGCTTTGAGACGAATATTTATTTATACGATTATTACGTAAATTAACCCGGATTAAAAACAATTGTACTTCTCGCGGCTGATACCATCGCGCAGATGTTAACAAGCGAACACTACGTGTCAATTTGATAAGATAATGGCATTGTGAAAATTACTGTCCATAATAGTATACGGGGAACTCTGGTACAGTATAACATAGAGTTTATCTTATCTTTGAAAAAGAAACTTTCAAATTAGTATTGAAGCTCGATAGTTAAAAAAATCTTCATAAATGTTATAAATATACGAAAATAAAAAAAAATCTTTGAAAGCTAGCTTTCTAAATGCGACGAAAAGAAAAATATACAGATCAAAGGTAACTTTTTCGTCCGATAATGATAAAAACGTCAAGTCGGTGTATTATCAGGCCGATCGCTGGTCTATACGCACCTTCCGATTATTGAATCTTCGCCGTACTCTGACGCGCCACGAAGGCATTGAAATCACCGATTCGCTACTAATTCGTTTAACGAGATACGCAATTGGCTTTGATTCGTTTTTAAGCATATTATGCGTATTAAAATATAATGTAAAAAATTTTGCGAACTTCAGTTATTGCATAATTTTTTAGAATAGTAACTGACAGATTCAATTTACCAATTGTTGAGAAAAGGGAAATGCATCGCAATCTTCACCGATGTAGAATTAAAATAAAAGAATATTGAGGATGTTAAAAAAAATTAAGCTATAAAAGATTTTAAATTTTTTACTTTATGCCAAAAGTAATCTTCGATATGCTATTAACAAGGTATGCTTACACAGAAAATATTACTGTATATGCCCTTGTTACAAAAATTACATCGAGGAACTGGCAAAAAGACCTTTCATTTGTATTTTGTCACGAACTACAACAATAGTAATTAAATATCTGATAGGAAACGAATGAATTATCAAGCCTGAAAAACAAATAAAAAACTCAGAACTACGTAAATGTTGTACACAACGACCGATTCTATCCAGAGTTTTCCTGTTTTAACCCGTCTTGTATCCTTTTTATCAGAAGGTAGCAATATTCCAATCATCAAAAAATCGAGTGATTTCTCCCAGAAATTTCTCACAACCAAAGCGATGAACATTGAAAACAAAATAAATAAACATAAAAGTAAAACTACTCTAAAAGGTGAACAAGAGAGATGAGAACGGAAACAGGAAGGTCATAGAAGCGGCGTAATACCGGAAGTAAGAAATTCAGATACGCGAGTACGCGCGGCTATCCTTCGGACCATTACTCGATATACATTGTATATGGGTAAATGAAAGAGTAAAGCGAACGAGATAAGTGGCTGCATTTTAAAGTGAAGTTTCGCAGATACTTTCGTAAATATTACTTTTTGATGATTAATGTTTAAAATTCATTGAATTAGTTTATGATTTAAAGTGTAGTAAGTTAATGGTTCTCTATAAAACATGGAGTATCTGAGTAGAGAATTTAAATCATTTAAATGACAGACCTTATAGTAAAGATTATATACATTTTTATTACATAATAAGCACATGCCACGGGCATCGGTACATATAATTAAAAACAGATATTCCAAACATTGCATAATAATTGATAGTAAGTTAAAATTTAGCAGATTTAATTGCCTGTACCTTGTCATTGCATCCGTGCCTCAGTTTTTTCCTGATTACATAACAAATACTTTAAAACAAATAAATCTATACTTTTTTCAGAGATAAACCTTCGTTTTATGTTACTAAAAGGATTCATTACAAAACTAGTTTTTTCAATTACTTTTTACAGTCACAAATTTTTTGTTTTTTGAAGAAGATTTTACGTTAAAAAAAATGACACAATAACTGTAGTTAAAATAAATACATTATTTTCAAATTTATGAATCTGAACTCGAAATAATAAAAAATTTACCTGTACACAAAATTAACGTTTTCTTTTACACAGTCGACTAAAGAAAAAATGTAACGATAAAAAGTTAATGCTTTTTCTATATAATTATTCATGTCCAAATTACTATCTACGCACATTTTACATTTTATATTTCTATTATTACATTTTACAATATTTATCTTTCTAAATTAATATTATACCGTAATGAATAAAAACTATTGGGCATAAAATTGAATATCGTAAAAACTGTAATGCACTGATTCCTGAACTAAACTACTTTGTGACTGGAGATTTGTTACACTCGAACACATTCGTACTTTACGAAAATCGAATTTTATTAAAAGTATAATTTGCGTGTTTAAATTTAATAACACTTTACGCAATATTTGTGCTTTTTATCTAGATTTACGTAAATTCATCGTCAATTTTATAACAAACGAGCTTCGTAATCTACGTAATAATTTCTTAGACAATCCCACAAAATTCCACGTTAATCATTAAACAAATTCCTTTCCCAAAAAACCGTACCACAATACCCAAAAATTTCATCAAAAAATCTCCTACCAAGCACCCCAATCATCTCGACAATCATCCTCCCAGCAATAAAACATAAAACCACGTAAATAAAAAGGCCGATCTACTCGCATCAGAAATAGCGCAGAAGCGTCTAAGTGTACAAACCATCTCGTGTGTACACACGTACATATTATATCCAGGCTCTCGCGCGAGCTAGCTCGTGGTCAATTTTCAAGGCCGAAGTAATTAGGTGCGATGCTGACAAACTGAAACCGCGCGCGTTAGCTGAGATAACAGTAGCCGAGGAGGAGAATTCAAGAAAAGCTAAACAGATCTCGAGTACGGTAGACGAGGCTTTATCTCTTGGCGGAGTGTCTACAGCGATGGCTCATGTTTATAGGCATTATCGCGTCGTGTATGCAGTATTGTTTGTGCTGGCGTTAGGATTCTTTGTTGGCGAATGTGGATTGAGTGTTTCTTTTTTAGGTTGAGAGGGAGTATTGAGTGGAAATGGTTATCGTGTTGTTAGTTTTGGTTCGAGGGTATGTTTAAGGAATTTTTGGTTTGTTTTTTACTAAAATCATTAAGATAATTTTAAAGTTTGTCTGCGTATTTGAAAATGACTTAGTTAATGAAATAGTGAGTCGTATTCAGGAATAAATAATATGCGCATTAATAAAAGGTTTAAGTTATATTGTGTTGAAGTGATACACTTGTAAGGAAAATGTGATCATTTTAAAACAACTCAATATTGAAATCATTTCCGTATCGTTAAAATTTAAATTTATTTAAGTACATTAGATTAATCAGCAATAAAATGTATGTAGAAGATAATGAAAATAACTTCAGGTAGTATGAATAAACATATATTCACATTGTATTCTTAAGATGCATAAAAAAGTAAGTAAATTAAAAAGCCTATTAAATCTACATTTAGTCACTCTAAGTCTTTCGTTTGTTGAGGTAATTGGTACACGTATATACGTCGAAATTTCGAGGAACAAGTCGTTCAAATGCTTGTACTTTAGATGATTTAACTAAAAATAGCAAGTAAGATACTATCGTAAGATATTTAATAACATTAAATCGTAATTGTTGCTAAAATTTCAGCATCCTCTTATTCCAAATATCAAAAAGCCTGATCAGCACGTCATAAATATATACTCACGCAAAACCAAAAGCCGCAAAATCCAGATTGATAATCGCGAATTTTCACGTGCGTGGGTCAGGCCAGGCGAAGTACTTGCAAAAACTTTTGAAAACTGCCAGAACTCATTAGAACCGTACACTTGCTTTTAGCCTTTTGCTTCGAATCCGTAGTCCTTCCCAACTCGAGCACGATTCTTAAATTGTGCAACATGCAGGCCGTTATTTTCGTTTTGCTACCGGCTAACTTGAGCACTGTATTTTATTTATGCAAAGTCGACGTTAAATATTTGTTTTCTAATGGATCTCTGGCGAAAAAACGTAGAAACTTTTTATCGTTAATAATCCAGTCCACTGTTCTCGTAAGATTCTCTCGATGCGAACAATCGTGATTAATCTAACAGTACAATCAATACAAATGAATATTTTATTAAAGCTAATCGATGTACACTTCACTTGCTTTCAACCGTTTCGTAAATCTGCCTTTCCTTGCATATACAGCCACAAACTAAGCTCGCTCGTTTATCATCAATCCCAGCATTCGCTTCGTTTCCTGGCCTTCCAAGATCCAACTGATTAACTATACACACGGCTTTGAATTTACAAGGCCCGATGCTCAAACGATCCTCGAAACGGACGAAATAAAGGTATTTTTCACTTCAATGTATGTACCTCAAAACAGCATTACTGTTAAATCGAAAAGCAGCACGTGCGTATTGCCGACGTACTTATGACGTTTCAGAAAAACGAGCGAGGAGACGATTGACCCGCGAGAGCCGGCGCTCGGAGATGAAGTGAACGGCTCGGTTCGGCGAGTCGCCGGCAAAAAGCCACCTGCCAACGCGCCCCCTCCCACTATGACTTCACTATACGCGCTCTGACCGCTCTGAGATGTGTGGATTCGCGCTATTGCATCGGGTATTTTTTTTAAGCGGAGTGTTTTGGTTGCGTCGGGTGAGATTGGATGGGTTTTTAGAGTGAAGGTAAAAGATTTGATTGGAAGAGGTGGAAGAGGGATCGATGGTTTGTTAGATGTGATTAGTTAGTCGAGTTTAAATTATATCACGCTTTTTTATTTTATTAGGAGAATTATTCATTTAAATAGAAAATATTTTATATAGTTTATTAGAAAGAAAAGAATAAACATGATTCCATAAGAGTGTACCGTATTTATAAAGTATCCTGACGTCTTTATAAAGTATGAGTAAAAAAAATTAAGACGACTGATTAACTAGTTACACAACAAAAAAATCAATATTAGTGTAATAAAATATAGTTATTGGAGAAAGTCGTAACAAATAATTGTTTTCACCAAGCCATAACAACAAATTGTCATTATCAAGTTTCCCATCAAATATTTTTATTCTACGATTTGTAATAATTAAAATACTACCAAGAAAAATAGCTCATTAATTCCCCTTCAAATAATGAACTTCAGTACAGCAGACGCAACAATAAATTCACACAATAAATTACTTTTTATTAATCAGACTAAAAAACGTAATAATGCACATAAAACAAAGTCATACTTTTCCCATTCAAACTCAAGCACAAAACCGACGATCGGACGATAAAACAAGAATCGACGAGGAGATCTAGATGAAGACGCGCGTTGAAATCGTTCGAGCGAAACATCACGAGGAATATTTTTTTCCGATCGCCTCGCCTATACCGCTCGCTTTTTGCGGCGGAAAATTAAACGAGTTTTTTCCCCGATTCCCGATGGTTTTGCCTCGATTTTTTCCCTCGATCGCTGCAGAAATAAACACGGCTGTATCGCGAGCAATGCCTCGTTAAACCCGCGACGTGTAATTTGACGAATCATTGACAGGTGGCGATGGGTAATGGTGTACACGTGCCCGGCAATGTGAATCATTTTTTGTTTCGATTGCTCAATTTCTAAGATGCACATAATCGGCGCAAATGATCTTGGAGATCGGTGCGTATGCTGTGTGAATATACTTGTTTTAACGAGCAGGAGTTAGCGATATTAAACTCTTTTTCTTTGTTGCTTATAAAGCCTTATGAAGCGAGTTTTTAATTGCGTTTCTGTTTTAATGTTAAATAAAGAAACAAGTGTACATTCTTCAAGACAATGTGGAACACTTATGGGCAGAGATCCGTTTGTTTTAGTGGATTTTGTGCTTTAATGAAACATATTACACTGGTACGTTTTGTTTTTAATGGATAATTGTAACGTACCAATTAAATAAACATAAATAAATAGAATAAATAAATATTTTCGTTAAGTTTGAATCCCTTTAATTTACGGTATCAATGAGTGTTATCCATTCCATTAAAACTAAAATTATAATGATTGTTGAAAGATAAGTTTCTAATCGTTCCAAATAAAGCTCTATTTTAACACAAAAGAATAATGCACACATCCGTCTCAATATATTAAAGCACATATCAATACTACAATTTAAGACCACCGATAAACACTATTTATTTACAAGATTAAACAATACCGATAACAAAAGCAAACCGCAAATCACAAAATTATCGAACCTCTCAAACCCGGCATGCCGGAGACCTATTGTTTTAAGGATAAGATAATCCGTCGAAGGCAGCGCACTTTTATCCACATTTTACTAGCGCGCGTAAACTCGGACCATTCACTCCAAACAATGTCACTCTCGGTACGCGTATACATACCAGAAATTACGAGTGACGTTTCTAAACAAATATATGTAAGTCGGATGTGCGTATGTGCGAACGTACCTATTATTAAACCAGGCGCTAAATCGGAACTTTTTTCCATTTCAAAAGCGGCACTTGTTTGGTTGGTTGAGGAAAGTTCCGATAAAAATTCGCGCTCATTAGGCGCGCGGGGCCACGTGAAATTGCGTTTCTCGTTCGCACGCGCGCGCTACGCACGTGATGATGAGGCGGCCTTTCGAAATTTAGGTTCATGTAGGAGACGAAATTTCTGTTTGCCTCGTTTTGGACGGGTGGATGACCGATGGAGTTATGTAAAAGACGTAAACAGGATCAAGGTGCGATTGGTGGGCTTCGAAAATATATGGTTTTTTTATTATTGTGATTTTTAGAATGGGTAGGTGAGTTGTTACGGTGTGGTATTAAAAAGTAGGGATTGAGTGATTTGTGTAGGTGGGTCGAAGGGTTTTTGCTATTATTTTTGAGAATTAAAGTAAGTGCGTAGTTCAAAAAATGCGTACGTGACTTTCGGGAATTCCGTGGGGTCAGGTAATACCCAGGTGAAACTTTTTTTTTCTCTTTACATGCACATGCACAAATGCCCTTCACTCTTTGCTATATTGCTTACTGCCTGTTTGTTTGGGTTTTACCCGCCATCAAGAGCCCTATACAGTGTCTGTACCAGATTAAAAGGACAAAAAATGCAATAAATCGTTAAAAGTTTCTTTACAACTAATAAATGTTAATCACACAACTATACTGAGATCATCGAAATTATAATGTAATAATTATAAACACAACGACATCAATCTAAAATAAACTGTATTTGTATTTATTTCAAACAATACAATTTTTTATAACTTTCATATCATAAATATCTTACTTAACAATTCCTTTCGGAATAGTATTTCATCCCAAACAAACAAACGCGTAAATTCTCAATCCTTTACTTTTTAATTAAAAAACACATCCTGCACTGACATGAAAGAATAATTCTCTACTTATTTCAACTATATAAATCGCCTTAAGAAAACTCATCACATTTATAGTTTTATAATACTTTTTATATTTTGCCACAAAAACAAAACTTCTCGCAGAATGTGCAAGTACCCATTAAAAGTATTTTATTTCCAAAGTGAACTAATTGTCCTATAAAAAATTCAAAATCACTAAATCTTTATAAAAAACTAAAAAACTTGAAATATCCTTTTTATCTTCGCCAGGAAAGACCAAATGGTAAACCGATACGCTCCAATCCGATCACCAATACAACTCGGTCGCATCACAAATCCTCATATACAGAGCAACCGATCAAGCTCGCGTTATAAAGTCCACTTCCCGATGCGCACCGCAAGCTGCGAGCACGGTGACAAATGATACATGTAAGTACGCCTATAGCGTGTGCACCTACTTCGCGACGAGAGCTAAGCGGCCGGCCACAGTATATATAGCATCAGCACAGAGCGCTTAATAAAGGTCGTCGACAGCCTCGACGCAATCTGCGCTCTGTGTGCGCACATGCAGATGAGCCGAGAGGTCGATCTAGCAAGTTCGAGATGCCGATTTCGCTGAGCGGATGGATTTTCGCTGTTATGGTAATTTTTTTGAGGATGTAGCTTTGATTGGCGGAGGTGAATGGTAGTGTGAATGTTTATTTTGGGATCGATGATTATATTTTTTTTTTTGTTTTTTTGTGAAAGTTTTTGGAAGAAATTCGGAGGGGAGGTAGTGTGGACCTGTTTTTAATTTTGTGACGATTGCAGTCGAGTGAATTATTCGAATTATTTACGGGTATACATTCTGGTTGTAGGATTTTTGAACTAACGTTTATTTTAAAATTTTTATTATAAGTATTAGATAATTGTACTTTTTATTCATATTTAAAATTCAGTAAATGCAAAATGATTGAAAAGCTATAACATTTTTTCACTTCGGAAGCGTAAATTATAGATGTGCAATTAACGATTTTAAAATCTAAATATTCAATAGCATCAACATTTAGATACAAACTTTAAATTTCAAATTGCACGCGCGTTCCTTATTTATACTCTGCGTCTGATTAAAAAGCCAGTGAAAACTTTTAAAGCAAGATTTCTTAAAATTTGCTCTTATCATCGCGCATCAATTTGATTGCTAGAATCGCTAATCGAGCAAATTACATTGAACTGACGAGATGCAGTGTGCGAGATTTATTATGCAAGTTGTATATGAACCGAAGTTGCAGCTTGAAGAGTTATACCTTTTGTCATTACGATATAACGCTCATGTAGTCTTTTATTACCCGTTGATTTACTTATCGTTTAAGAATATTTATGGGCTCTTAAAATTTTTTTAGTCTCTATAGTTTAATTTTTTTTTAAAGAGATTCAAGGTAATCATCGCGACGGCGTAACGCAAAGACATGTGGATTTTAAGCTCCTCCTCAAATCAATATTGGAACGTAGTAGATATTGTATAAATTATGTCACGAGTTAAAAAATTGCACAAAAAAGTGATCATTTTGAAAGAATTTATGTTCGTTCAAATCTGTAATGTATGCGAACTGATGACCTGATAAAAAATTAATAGCAAGACGGTCACGTATTTAAAGAATAATACCAGCGATAAAAAATGACAAATAATACCAATTTTAAAAAATCTGAAAATTTATCTTTTAAGGCTATATTAATTCTGAAATACATTTTACTGGTTACAGTTCGTTTAGTCGATTTTTTTTCTGCGAGTCGGAAATAATGTAGGTCCAATTTTATCCCAGAGTTCATCAGCGCCCTTGAGTTACTGACTTCAACCTTCGGCAGCACAAAAGGAATGAGGCGCGCGATAGCAAAAATACAATCGACGCAAATAAAATGAATTTCTTAACGATGTTTTCGCACTTTGGTTTTACGACGCCTCTTTTTTTTCTCTCATTTTCCTTGGTTTCCATCAAAAAGGAGAACTCGGTTCATAGTTGTGTTCTATTTAGCTAAGATAATCTTTACTAGACTGTTGAAATAATTGTCAATGTTGAAGATTAGTTTTATTGTTTCGTTTTAAAAAAATTTTCATTTTTATAAAAGTACACTTGAAAAAATGTCTTGGTATAATGAATAAATAAAAGTATAAGGAAAATTGCTATGTGATTTAGTATCTCTGTAATATACTCGTTTTATGAGTAATTTTAGTATATTTATTCTAATAATTGTCACATATATAATTATCGTTACAATATGAATCCATGAAAATGTATCATTCGTGTCGAACTGCTATTAAAAGTAAAATATCGAGTAGTCAAGTTTTTACGAGGGTTTCATTTTATTATATAAAATAAATAAGTTATAAATAAATTTACGATTAAAAATAATAAATAAACTCCGTACTTTTAGTAATTATTCTTAAAAAATGAGTTTGTCACAACGTTACTATTTAGTAGCAATTTCTCTTACATTTTCAGTCAATTTTATTAAGGCATTACTATCAAAGTATTACGTTTAAAATGTCATTGTATACTGCTCAAAGAAAGTACCTTCCAGAACGTTTTGAAATTGTGAAATCTTTTCCGATAATTTCGTTGTTTCGACCAATTCTCTTGGAGGATTTCGAAAACATTCTAAAAAGTATTTCCTTCGGTCAGTGTACATTTATAGATTATTATTATTAATATTATTAATGTAATTGTCATTATTAAAATTATTTTGATTTTTATTATTTAAAAAAAATAAAGCTTTCTACGAAATTCAAATAACAATTCCTTGGCGAATAGCCAAAGCGCAACGAAACAATGTTCTCCAGCGCAATTTTCAGCTCGACCATGCGCACTCGCTAAAAAAAAATAAATCGGAAGATCGCTTGAATCATATCCTCGCGCGATCGGTGTAATTCTAGCGTCTCTTTTGCGCGCTTTTACAGTCGAAAAAAAAAAACGAACTCGAGCAGACGAGCGGCGTCAACAGATCAATTGAAATGCCAAATAACGGAAGATTTTCGCTCGCGCTGCTTCGCGGAAGCACCGACAATTTTCACGTGTAAAAAAAATTTCCTAACTATCGGAGGATAGTGATCGCGATTTTTTTTAATGGCTCGTGTTTGACACCTGAACGCAGGCGTAAAAAATTATTTACAATTGACGCGAGTCTATGTTACACATTGGAAGTATGTGTAAAAGTGGAGTTGCGTAAGAATCGTAGAGGCGCGAGCTTGCGCAATGAGCGAATAGCCCAGGAGAATATTAGGAGAAGTATCAGTGCCTAAGTGTAAACGAAAATTCGTTTAGTTTACTTTTTAGAAAATCAGACGTACCGGTTAATTTTAACTTTTAATATAATGCATCCTTGGACTATTCGCAATCCTTTCAGAAGTATCCTTCTGCACAACTACTGACATTGTAATAATGATCTCGCAAACTCATTTGCAAAAGTAATCATTAAAAAAAAGTCTCACCAACCCACCCATAGCTTATCTCATATCACCAATAACCCAGAAAAAAAAAACGATCTCTGCATCCCGATCAGTCGCGTGCGAGTCCACGTGCGCTCAGCCGCGCATCTATAAATATAGGAAAGCTCGTCGGCTAAGTCGCTGCGAGAGAGGATCGATCGGACCAATTGCCCGCCGCGGAGCTCATTCAACCCCGCGCGTGGCTTTTAAAAAAGTCAGCTCGAACCGGTTTTATCTGGATATCAGAGAGCGCAAGCTCGCGGCGCACCTTTTTTTAAAAGCTACTCGCGAGCTTTTTTTAAAAGGCCGGAACGCTTTGGAGCCGGAGATTCGCACTGGAAATCGGGTATTAATAGATGCGTTTAGGGCAGGTTGTTGTTTAAGTGAGTAAAGCTAGTTTGGATGCGTTGGTGAGATGTGCAGTTCGTGAGTGAATTTGGAATTGTAAACTAAGGATGGAGACGCGCTTTTATTGCTGCTTTCCGCGAAGAAGACGTCACAAAGGAATTTTATCGGGCTGCGCAGATTCGGCAAATTTAGTTCTTGGAGTTCTTGAAAAGACCGACTTTCAACTTGATGTCTCAATATTAATCTTATAAAGAAAAAAGACATTCTTCCTTGAGGACTGATTACCCGATAAGGCTGATGTCATCCGACCGCCAAAGCAGTCATCTAACATGGCCACTGAACCTCATAAATACAACGTAAGAAAAACGATCGATTGAAAGTCTAATCGGTAGAGTATCGGGAAAAATATGATTACGCTCAGTATTCATGGTAATTCATAACGTTAAAAAAAAATAGAGTAACGCGTCTATCCACGTGACGCGAAAAAAAAATATCCAATGCCAAGACGGAATTGAATCAATGAGTAGTATCTGTGCACACCTGCGTGTATGCTACTGCGTATACACTAATTGCCCCGCATTGTCTCAGAGCTACTCGTCATCGAACGTGAGTCGCTAATGGATATCTATAAAAGAAACCGTTGGTGAAAATGAGAATGAAAGAAGAGTAATTACCAACTATTTCGTCCTAATGAATATTCATATCAATATATAGTTGATCGAAGCCTAATATTTACACAGTGATATTCGAAGCTTCTCTAATGGATATAAATAAATTGCGACAGATTACAATTAGTGTAGTGAGAACGGTGAGAAATATAGAGCCTAAATATTACATGTAGAATGTAAATAATTATCACGATCACATATATCAGTGGTCAGGATTTGTTTATATTGGTGCAACACGAGCGCTTTCGAAAAGGAATATAATAGAGAACGATGGCATCACGCATCAATGAAGCCAGCGGGAATACAGTGTGACGTATACCCAAGTTCATTGGCTCTAATTAGTCTTTAGTTGTAGAATATTCAGAGATAAAAATGATAGGTCAATATTGCGCCAGTATTCTTCACTGATACTATCTAATGCATTTGCTTTCGGTAGGCGTAACGACGAAGAATGTATTTCGTTAATTTTTTTTTTAACTATGGAATTGAATTGTTGAATAAAGTTAAAGTTTAAAGGATGAATTGCAGTTTAAATTTTTGGTTTTTATACCGATTTTACACTAGTTTCTTTAGGCTATATGGTTCACGTTCAGGGTTGTCACACGACCTCATTGATCAATTAAAATAGATTGTGCTTTATTTTACACGATTTAGGATTTATTAAAGTAATGTGTTTTTTAATTTTTTTCGTTTTAGAAAAGTGTACGAAAATTGTTAAAAAAATAATCACTAGAACACATTATACCACTTCAATAAAAAATTACGCAATATGATGTATATATAAAATACGACTTCTCGGAAACTTGAAGATGGAACTTTACATTTATTCTTCAACGTGTTCATCGCATTCAGCAAGTCAATTTTGAAAACTACCCGGCATTTTCAATCACTTTCCAATCAATACCAAATACCGAACATTTCACGCTTCAAAACTCGAACTCTCTTGAAACTCAGCCAAAAAAAGGCTCCATCTTAGAAAACCATCAGCGAAAACAAAGCGCAGGATCTGTTCAAACTTTCAACGCGACATCTCAAAAGAAGCCCAGTCATCAATCAAAAAGCGACGAAAACGTCCACTGACGGCAAAGCTCAACAGTCCCAAACACTCACTCGTAGAAGCCTCGGCCTACAAACTTCCATCTTCACGTTCCCCAAAAGAAGCGCGCACTACCGCAGGTAAACAAACCATCAGCCATTCATAAACTTCATATCACTCGCCCAGTCTTACACTCGTTCCGAAGCACTTACACCACGCGCGCCTCTTGGATTATCACCGGCACGCGTCGAAATAAAGTAAAAGTCAAAAAATCAGAGTGTCCGTGTATAAATGTAAGTGTCCATGTGTCTGTGTATATGTGAACTTACCGAGTGCGGTGTGCCAAGTCTCTCGGGAGAGTTGCCCGGATGCGGGAACAACCTAGAGCGAGACGCCGCGAGGCGGAAAGCTTATATACCGCGGGGTGAGTATGCCTGCGTATGTACCCCCTCCTCTTCGCTCTCTTCTCTCTCTTTCGTTCTCAGTATGTTTGTCTTAAAGCCTCTCCGCGACTTCATTGGCCGCGACACACGCATGAGCGCGTGTATTAGGCTGCCGGCCTGTGTATGTCTTTATTTCGCGTTCGCGATTGCGTTAATTATCGACGCCTGGCCCCGCTTTTTTTTCTCTGTGTACACATAGGGAGAAAGATCGTGGGAGGAGTACAGCTGAATTGCGAGGAGGGGGAGTGATAGGGTTAGAAGTGATGGTGCACGTGACTGTTGGGTTCTGAGATTATGTTGCAGGCTGTGTTTGACGTGTGGTGCTGCGGGACAAGTTTGATGTATATTTTCGTGAAATCGTGTAGGTTTCTTTATCTTTACGCTCAATTTGGCTGGATCGAGAGCTTTTCGTGTTTGGCGTGGGCAAACGTTATAGGCAAATTGAGCGATTTGTGATGAGCTAGATAGTGGCTTTGTTAGTTTGACATCATAATTTTTTTTTTGATATTTAATTAAGAGGCTTTTGTGTGCTCGGGCCAAACTCGATATTTTATGTCTGTGACGCCGCGGTTGCGTTATGACTAGTATAAAGTTTGTGCAACTTTTGTAAATTCTTTGTTAAAGTTGTAAAGCTCGAAGCAATCTTAAAAAGAATGAAAACGTGCCTGTAAGGCGAGATTTTTAATATAGCGGGCGAGAGAAACTTTTTTCATTAGCTTTTCTTAAATCGAATATAAATCAACAAAATATCTATATATATATGTATAGCATATATATGTATATGTAAATATTAAAATAGCAAAATTACTATTTCCTAGAATTTCTACTTCTCATAGAATGGGATGTATTCTCTGATAAGAATAGTAATTTAACAAAAATCATGACAATGTGAGAAAAGGTATTGCATAATGGACAAATAGACCCTTACACGTTCGAATAATTGCAGTATTCGGGTATAGAACAGGTCCACTTCCCTAATTATAAAATAGTCTATTTGCTTTTTCCTGCTTGTAATCGGTATAACGAACATATAAAAAAATCAAAAGCTTTTCGCATGAATTAATGTGAAAGCCCAGTCACGTCCCGTCATATAGAAAACGAAAGAAGACTTTACGTTTCAATCATCTGTGATAATTTAAGCATAAAAGTATTTGCCTGTTCCACAAGTCACCGCGAAGAAAAATAAAATCCATTCACCAAATACTAGCTTTTTAACAAGAGTTATTCAAATAACTCAAAACTACAAAGCAACGCTAGCTTAACAAGACGAGAGGAGCGTTAAAACAGCAAGAAAAAAATCGAAGAGGAGCAACAAATCAATACCGAATTAAATCCTCGGTGTCTCGGCTTCCACGCTTATACATCTCGTGTTTTCTTACTGTCGTCTGACGCCGCTCCACGTGTTTTATCGCGGCAGAGCAAAGAGAGCAAACGCGTTGCGCAACTGCCTGTAATTTTGCGGCTATCGGAAAAGGCGCCGAGTACGTTCAGTGAACCCTAGTTTCTGCGTTAGCGTCCTTGCTAATTATTTCTGACGTAGTCTTTCATATCCTTGAAATTTTATTTTTTATGGTCAGCGAAAGAGTGATGGATTATGGAGATGGTTTCAGGGGTTCAAAATGTATTGTGTGTATGTTAGGTTTAGATGAGTTTTCCTTTTGCTTGAATTTGAATGTTAAATTCTACGTGGTTCCTCTTTATCTAATACCAATGTAAATATGAAAGTAGCACACGCTAAGATCAAATTCTAGTTTTATATATACAGCAAATATATTTATATAGCTAGCGGATGTAGTGAAATCCACAATTATTGTAAATAGATGGAAATTGTAGAAGGTCGCTGTTAAAATTCGACAAATTTTAATATCATGTACGTTTTTACGATGATTCACAGAATTTCCGCGGATTTTAAAAGACTTCCAATGAATATTCAATTTGAAGGCTGCACGTGATATTGATAAGAATTATCTAAGTCATACTTTCTTGATCAGCAAATTATTTTAACGGTTATTTAATGATATGAAATATAATTTTCACGGTTCGGTAAAAGCAGCTTTTTACTGATTACTGAAAGATAGTTTACGAGTTAAAAAAATAATTGATCTTTCTCGCTTGTCTTAACATGACATCTTTATAGTATAAATACCCTTTATCATATTTAACTGGCTATAAATAAATACATTACTTTTTAAAATTGAACAATTTTTGGTTTTTCTGAGTAAAATTTGCGACCGAAACATCTGGAAGGTACATTTTAGTATTTTACTTGTGTATTTAAAGAGATAGAAACTTATAGAGACAGTTAGACTGACTAGCTAGATAAAATAAGCTCAGTCTTTCTCATTTCATCGATGAATTGACACTTATTAATATCAGATTTTGTTTAAGTGAACAAACTCGCGCCTAGTCAATTGCCATATTATTTTCTAAGGATCAACTCGATTACTTTCAATTAACGTTTGATTGCGTAATCTTTATTTTTAAAAATTTTATATTCAATTGAGTCCACTAAATATCTCTGTCCTTTTCTAAGCAGAATTTTTCCAGTAACTCGAAAAATAATTGTTTTTACGGAAAAAAACGAAAATTTTAGAGATATCCAATAGACTCTTAAATATTTTATTGTTACAATTATTTAAGACAATTATTATCTGCAGTTGTGTAACTGGATACGCTTGAGTATTGTGTTGTGTCATTATTTGTTAATGATTAATTATTTGTTTGATACTTTTATAAAATGCCTGATAAAAAATAATATCAGATATAAAAAAAGTTTCCCTACATCTTTTTCGATGCTTTCATTATTTACAAACTTTGCAAAAGTAGATTAAAAAAGTATTGCTGCATTTAAATTAGACATTCGATTGAATTTATAACTGAGTCCAGTTGAAATAATTAATATTTTTTCTCTTAATGAAATTGACACTTCCTTGATTAAAAGTAGTCACACCTTTCATGATAATCGTAATGATAAATGTTTAATTCTTTTAATTTATGTATGAAGTTTTTTCCGTTTACAAGTTTTTTGCAAGTCTTTTTAAGTGTATAAGACTTCCTATAATGATATCATATAGAGGAAAACTTAAAATAACATTACTTGACCTAAGCAAATAAAACAGTCTTTACATTTCCAAATAAAAGAATAAATTTTTTTGACCGTAAGCATGTCATAAACAATCTGAGGATGACAAGTGAGTAGCAAAGTTGTAGACCAGGCATTGCAGAGCCGACAATGTGAACAACTTTTTTCTCAGATTGAGGAAACCTCGAAAAGTAAATATTAGTGTAGTCGTCTTATAGGAGGCAGAGTTGCCTGTTTATCACCTTCCGCATGAGGCAGTGAAAAAAGTATAAACGTACTGACTTCGATAAAACTGTAGGTTTGTCTCTCAACGTGGTTTGGATGCTGAAACACTTTTTGCAATGTTGTCCGAATAATATTATCAATCATACCATTTTTTCTTTTTTTCTTAAAAAATGACTCAATAGAAGATCTGGTTATGTCAAATCGTGATTTATAGACTGTGTTATAAATGCAAAACGTTATCCAAGATGAAAAAACAGTTGTAAACATGGTTTTGCACTTGTGTCGAGCATTTCAGATGATCAAAAAATGGTAATTGCTACAATTCGCTGTGGTTGGGATTGCAAATTAAAATCGGTTGCAATTGCAATTTGTTGTATTTTATGAAACATTAATTTAGTTAATTTATGCAATACATGATTAGAAAAACGGTAAAATCATCTAAAATTAGACTTCAAAAAAAGCTATTTTGAAAAAAAATGTATTTGCTGTTAATTATGTATATCATTTTAGGAAAATTTTTCCTGCAATAGTATTGTACGTTATCATGATATGAATATTCCAAAAAAGTATTAATTATCAAGTACAAATGAATATGTAGATAATTTTTCATGTTAAGATTAAAAAATATTATTACTTTTAAGATTTTACTCCTTTTGCAATCACCGTGAATTTCAATAGGTCATTGTATACTCCAAACATGGAATGAGAAACGAATTTTAATAATCAGATCAAACATGCCTATCACTGCTGTTTCAATTATTAATTCATTGATAACAATTTTTTACCTCCTATTCCAAAAAACGCAAACTCAACAAGCCATCACTTAAACACTGCCATAGCCACATAAGCAAACTCGAGAAAGTACCAAAACCTCAAACGACCGTAATCGAGTGCACAATCCCGCTAATGGAAATGTTTGTTCCAGCATCCTTCTAAAACTCATCTTTCGCTCTCTTCATCTCTTCAACTCGCTTCGTTCATAGGCGCGATCGGCGTCTCTCTGTGATGTCGTGGCCTCGATTTTTCCGCGAGAGCGCGAGCCCTGTCCTAAATTAAACGAATCGTTCGAGCGCTCGCCTCATAGTTTAATCGATACGAGTGAAAAACGAAATTGTCCAGCTCCGTTTTTCTCCCTCGCGATAGCGAAGGAGCTGTTGAGGTGCATACATCCGGCGTAAATCGAGAGGCACCGGATGCACTTCAATGGTAAAACAAAAATTTAGCCGTAGGGAGTTGAGATAAGAAGTGGTATGTTGATGCTTGTGATATATGATTCATTGCTCTTGACGATGGACACTGGACACCGTCGCAGGAATTGAGAGTCGAAAGAATTTGTTTGAGGAAAGGGTGATAAGGGGGTAGTAAAATGTTTATGATTTGTCGTTGTTGGAGGAACAGAATTAACGTGAATGATAATTTTAGTAGAGAAATAGGAAGTGATGTGTTTGCGGGTATTAATTAGAATAGCCATGGAGTATTTATTAAACTTGTTTTATGGACAATAGGCATGTGTTTTTGAACACGATGCTGTTTGATCAAAAACATAAATCTATTCTGTGTGTGTATCATCTGTAATATTAATTATGTGAATAGCGTTTCGTAAGAAATACGATTAGTTAACTTATGAAAGACGGCAAATTTTACATTTGACGTTCGAATTTAGAATATCACTTTCTTTGCTCAAATGTTAAGATAAAAATAACCTGTGATAAATCAAGTTTACAACGATGGATCGCCTTTGACAACAACATTTATCATTTACTTCCTATCTTACGGAGACTGATTTAATCATGCATTCCACACTTATTCAATCTACAGTAATTTGTATTCAATAAACTTCTTTTTTAAAAAAACGAGGAAATCACTTACAGTACACCAAGCAATTCTAGCTATATTAAAAAAAATTATCTGCAACAAGAACTTTCATACAAGAACACATAGTCTTCAATTCACCAATACGTATACTTATACGACGATTTTCTTCGAAGAGGCACTTGTGCCGACACAAAGACAGAGGAAGCAGCGACAAATACAAATGCTTCACTCGGATGCACAGAGCGTACATACACATCCACACATATATATATAAAAGAAATAAAATAAAAATCCCATCGCGCACGAAAATAAGCGCGTATATATGCGTGTCGCAATGATTTATGAAAGAGTACGAGCTGCCGCGCGCAATTGAGCATGATTTGTTATAATTTATAAGCCTTACGAAAGAATTCCGCGCGCGCTCCGTAGCATTGGAATTAACGCCAGGCCGCGATCATTAGCCGACTTTTTATTTTTTATCGTATATATATAAGTGTGCGTGCGCTTTGGCGTCTAATAAAATGTACGCGCGCGCGCGCCTGGCGAAAACAATGGTCATTAAATTTCCATCGGACGGCTAATTCATTTGTCCTCTCGTCGCGATGCAGAAACGCAGTTGATAATCGTGAAAAGTGGATAAAAAAAAAAAAGCGCGCAGGCCGTTCCTTGCCGGACATCGATAAGTGCACGTGTTTGTGCGGGAAAATAATCGAGGCTGATCGCGCGTGAAAAAGCGCTGTTTTATCGCTGGAAAAAGTCGATTGAATAAATGTCGTTTAATGAGTCTCGTTTGAGTTTAGTACTGTTTTAAAAAAAGTTAGTTAACGATCTTATTATTTAATGATTGAATAAATATTTGAGTGCTTCGTCTAATAAGCTCAACGTCAAATATCAACGTTTCTTTTTTTTATTACCAAATTTTGCCTTGCAAAATTACTAATCCTACCAAACTTCTTTTAGTCACTTGCATAAAAAAAAAAGAAAATTATTTCAATCATCCAACCAACCAACATCAAACTTCCAACGGTCAAACAAAAGTCGCGCCATCGCGACGCTCGCAGTCAATCCTTTCTTTATCGCTATCCAACAGCACATACACGCGCGCCATTTCTGCGATTCGCGCGGAACAGATTTACAACGCGCTATCCGTCTTTTTGCCTCTCTCGCGCGCGCGCAGATTAAAAATCATGCACAGCAGGTGGAGGGAGCGGATCGCGTCACTTATCGCGCCGAGCCTATAAACCGTGTTAAAGCGCAAAAGGCGAAATTGCCACAGCGCGAGTTACGCGCTGGCAAAACAGCCGCTGTAAATTTGCGAAAATCATGCCGGAGGCCTGTTTGTGACGTCGGGGGTCTGACTTTCCGGGAGATTTGGCACGCGATTGTTACGTGAGTGGGTGGATTTGGGCTTGGAGAATGTTTTGGTGACTTGTAGAAAAGTTGCGTTTTTGGTTGAGATGTGGGTTTAAGGAGGACGGCTTATCTATTCATAAATCAGCGGCTTAGATTTGTTATCTGGTATAGTGAAGTAATTAGGTTTGGCGGCGAATCTTTGGGTTTTGTGTTTAATGTTGTGCTGTGTCTCCTGTAAATTTAAAGAGATGTGCGCGTGGCTGTAAAAAGAACGAAGACGGAATTATCTTTTAAAGCAAACTTTGGCCTTCTTCATTTTGTTTGTATACGCATTTAAAATTAAATGTAAATGAAGATATTACTTGCAAAACATGACTTTTCTCATTCGACAATTGATATGCAACTTTAATGGTATTGGTCGGTATTGGTTAAATAAGACTTAATTCTAAAAATACTTTTATGAAGTTTATAAGGTTATTAGCATTTCGATTATAAGCACGTTTTTTATTTTGAGCTGCATAAAATGCAAAAGATTGAGATAAAGTGAATTTAACCAACTTAATCGTGTATGCAGTAAAGATTCAATTTAAATTAGCGACTGTTTGACGGTGGAGTTAATCGTCAAATCAGTAGTAGGTTAGTAAAGAAAATTTCTTTTCTATTAGTATTAAAAAAAGTAAGCTTACGCATTGGAGAAGAATAAAAAGAAGTTATTATACTCAAGCTACGTTATTTTCTAAATTAGCGGGAATATTACACTTTTCGCAAGTATAAAATTGAAAATATAAATTTTGAGTCGATCCTGATATCACATGTCAGGGTCCAATCAACTTCGTGCATGTTAACTCGATAACATTAAATTTGTATAATAATGCGTGTTAAAAAGTTACTCGCTACTGAGAGATTGTCAAGTTTCACTCTTTTCTTGACAATCAATTCAATTAACGTCAATATTGATCATTCAGTTAATTACCCAATAAGGATACCGATTGAGTTTTAACGTGAAAAAGAAAGTTCATTTTAGTCATAGAAGCTCTCGTAATATACTTTGTTGCGACTTGAGCTTTTCATTTAGCTCTCAACATTACTTATATACCAAATTGAATGATCGTTCTCACTTCGCGAGGCAGACACTAACGCTTCAGAACTGCAGCCATTGTTTTACAATGTATTTAATGTTCATCAACTCGTCTAACCATCGTATTTATCACTTTTGTCAGGCAGCGGATGTTCTTAAAGGGCGTAATCCGAAGCGAACCTGTCATTAAAACCGGATCGCTCTCGTTTTGTTTAACTACGCCAGATGAATTGCTCTTTCAGCATCGTGGCAATCGAATGTTTAAAAAAGAATTTTTTACACCCAGCCAGCTTTTTATTGGCGCGTATTAAGCATTTTATTACGCGGCAAATATAATATCCAGCTCGCAGGCTTCCATAAACATTATGATTATTGTAAATCAGCGAGCTGAGGCTAATCCGTCCGGGCAAGAAAAAAAACACATTGTCTTTTGGATTGCGGCGGGTATAGGCGCGCGTTGGATTACATTTGGATTCTTCTCTCGGCTTGTTTAACGAGTCGTAGAATCGTTACGGCAGCGAGGCGCTCGCGACGATGTATTAGCGGCTAATTATATTATTACGAGCGTTGTACTAGTTTTGTACGATAATTGTACGAGTTGAGCAAATGGAAAAAAGATTTCTACCGGAGTAGGAATGGAAATTATCATTTTCAAACGTCAAGGGGACGGACGATGATGATAGAAGATTGTACGTTTTAATTACCGTTATTGCCAGGTATTTGAAAGAGCTGGGGGAATTAAAAATTAATATTTTGTTTTAATTGAACTGATACTGCAAAGAATGACAATAGTTTAAAAGCTTAAGTTTAATTGTATAATACGAGCTGTATAAATAAATTTGTTAATTCTCTCTTAATTTTTAATAGACTTTTTTAGCTTTACTAATGATTGAAAAATATGTATACATGTGAATTTTGTACAGCATAATAATGGTGAAAATAAGTTCTATGAAATTACATATTCAAAAATCGAGAACATTTTTCGCTAATTATGTTTTAATACAAAATTCCAGATTGATATTGCAAACTACAACGCACGAAATTCATAATAAGGAAAAACAAGACGCTAGCGCAGACCAAAATCATAAATCAATGATACTCTACTACACATCTGGCAGCATTATACACGTACTCCTTCCGCAAATATGTCACAGACGACAAGGACAGGTCTCGCTTCATCAGAGATTCACGGAACTATCCGACAAAACACCCACTCCCACTTCAAAACGTTGCATTTACCACTATTTTCATTCACCAAAAACAATCCATCAAAATTTCCCACCTTATCAAAAAACCCAAACGACGAAGAAGCTATCACAAGCCTCACTCGATTTTTACGCATCATTTATACAAGTCACTCCGTCAACTTTACTCCACCGATTAGAATTTCACGGCGAGCCGTATATCAAGGCCGGGGCGGGCACATCACGTTACGAGCGTGGGATGCAGGTGTGACACTTGTTGAATCAACGCCGCGCGGTCACGTGATCATATACGAGCGCGTATCGTGCGTAAATACGCGCGGCCCGGGCTGTTTTTCTTAAAATAACCGAGAGGCTTGTTCGCTCGGCTGTGCGAAATGAGTGCGTTGAAGTTTTGTGTTAGCGTTGGTGTGTAAGAGGGGAGGGGGTGGGAGTGAGAGAGGTTTTCACTATTCAAATTTGGTCGCTAATTGAGAAAAAACGCTACTTTTGCGAGTGTTTAGCGTGTGGGGAATTATCTTGTTGAGCAAACATTGGTTGGACGTGTTTCTACGTTTGTA
>JAPYZA010001064.1:0-23379 GCA_030522685.1 Eupelmus azureus | reverse complement strand
AGTTTTCAAATCTAAATGTTCTAAATAATTATTGGACTGTTAAAATTCACATGATCATTGTGTGAGAATTTCCGATATTGTTTCAGCTATGCGGAACAATACTACCGACATTTCGTGCGATGCGATGCAGCCACAACGTTCCAAATATATTTTTCTTCTAAAATCGTTTACGTTTCAATCATCATTTAAAATTCATTACTTATTTAGCAACTAAAAAGTAAGCTATATAACTATAGAACGTTTAAGCAGTCGATACATGTATACAGTATTTAATGAAATTTCAGCTCTAAATACAACTTTTGTTTGCTTACTAGAACAAATTTCACAATTAAACACACCTATAGTCCATCCTAAATTACCACACCATAATAAAGCGCGCAGCTCAAGCACAGCCAAAAATCCATCCACCGAAAATCCGTTTCGCTCGCAGCCTCTCGCAGGCATAAAATTCCGTATAAATAAAATATCCCCCCGCCTAAAAGCAGCGCTCCGCCCGCTCAAACATTCATTTCCCGGGCAGCTCCCGCATACTAAATGACCTTATTTAACGCGGCTGAATAACGATTGTCAAGTTCAGCTCTCGAAATCTCCAAGCTCCAAAAAAAAAAGTAAAAAAAAAACAGCAAAAAAGGAAGCGGGCTCTCGTCGCCACCCGCGCCAAAATCCAATTTAGCGTCAAAATTGCGCGGAGCCCCGGCGCTATCGAAAATTACGCTGGCCCCGCGCGCTCGCTCGGCCGCTCGCGCTGCACGTTTAATTTCGGTATTGATTCGCGCTCGCGCGAGCCCCGAGCGCGCGGCTCTCTTTTGCCCCGCCCGGCAACCCTCATTTACAATCATCATCATCGACGCACACAGCAACACCAGCCCGCGCCCCAGCGCCTCACGTATATGCACACCCACGCATACACGCAGCCGTTTGTACGTACGTAAAACGCGCGCGTTTTTTTCCGTCTGCCTGACGGGGGCCTATCGCTAGCCGAGATCTCGGGGAGCTGGGGCTAGCGCGCCGGTAGTTTTCGAAGCCGGCGCGCCGGAGTCATTTTTTCCCGCCCACTCGGGGCGAGATGATTTTTTCCGCCCCTTTTTTTCGCCGCGAGACTTTTAAAAACGCGAAAAAAGCGGAAAAATCGGGAAAAAGCCGAAAAAATCCCGGCGGCGCGGCAGTCCCCGCCTTTTTGCGCTCCCAGCGGCCGTGCAGCGCGTGCGCGCGCGAATAATAAATACGCACGCACGTCGCCCCTCGCGAATGGATGACCGCTCGCACGAACCCGCACACACACGTAGGGTCCCTCTCTCGATGCATCGGCCCGTGCGTACATACAGTGCGGAGGGGGGGGGGGCACGCACACGGGAGGGATAGCGCGCACGCACGCACACACGCAGAGGAGGGGCGGACTATAACGTGCGGCTGGCTATGCGCGCTGGCGCGGAGGGTTGTATGTGGCGCTGGGTGGTGTGTATGTTGTACACTCGGCGCTTGTACTGGCACACACGAGTGAGAGAGAGATAGAGGCGGGAGGGAGGAGGCGGCTGAAGAGAGAGAGAGAGAGAGAGTGGCGGTGGTGGCGAGTCTGCGAGCCGAGGTACGAAGCCGAGGTGGGGGTGCCCGGCACGGGGCCACGGCGCAGTTGCTACTCAGACACGGGGATGCTCGCAATGCCTCTATCAAAGGTTACGAAAATCCGCGGTTTTTTCATAGTTTTTTCAGTCGGAAAACCGGGAATTTGGTGAAAAATGTTGGGAAAAGTCGGGGCCGGGCGTGCGGCGGGCCGAGATTTGGAAAGAGTGCGCGATTAGACGGGGAAAAGGGCGACTTTGAACTTGTGCGCTCACTCGGGGGCTCGTCGCTCCGCGAGCGGAGGACTCGAGTCGCCGAGTCGAGTTTGCCGAGTCGCCGGGAAGCTCGGGAGTTGGTGTTGTATATGTACAATAGCAGACTGGCGTTGCGAAAGTGTGCCGTGGTGAGATAAAGAGAGGAAGAGGAAAAAGGGAAAGCTGGGCTCTCAGCGCTGGAAGGAGGTAGACGAAGCTGGGCGAAGGAGCGAAGGGAAAAGCCGGAGGAGCCACGAGGAGAGCAAGAGAGTTTCTGGCGGGAAGAGAGCAGCGAGTCTCACACACGTGGCTGGAGAAAAGTTGCGGGAAAGCAGCGCGAGGCGCCGGGGGGGAGGGAAAGAAGAGAGGCGGCGGAGGAGGAGAGCGCCGACGCCGCCGGTAAGCGCGCGTCTTACAGGGCGCGACACTAGGAGCGCAAGGAGCGAGAGCGAGACGGAGCGCTCATCTAGAAGGGGAAGGAGAACGCCCGGAGAGGGGGCGCTACTCGCGCGCGCTTAGACGCGCGAGTATACGCATATACACGGACGCACACTTGCGGCAGTAAAGACGCTCTCATTCGTTCCTTCGGCGGGTCACGTGGTTGGCCCTCGCCTATGATGCGCCTGGCGCTCTTCTTATGTCTTCCCTTTTTCCTCGGACTTTCGGCGCGGGAGATTCGAAAAGTCGAGTTCAAGCTGGACCACCGCCCCACAGTGCGCAGTTGGAGCATGATGGCTGACTTGGATGATCTCCCGCGCCCCACGCCACGGCGGCCACCATTTTGTCAAGCGACGCCAGCGGACCTGCTGCCATTTGGATTTTATGCCGGATGGAGTTTTTTTTTGTTTTCTTTTTTTTTAGGGATATGTGGAAAAGATTTTTACAGGCATATGCAGGATTGGTAAGGTGACTTTGAGCTTTCATGTTTGTGGGTGGGTGTAGCGTTGGATTGCTAGGTTCTTTTGAGGGTTTTTTGAGCTTTTACGTTCTTCTTGCAATAGATTGTTTGCTTTTTTTGAAATTTATTAAATTTTAATTAAGGTTAATATTATAATAAGACCTTTAGCTGATATATTTTGAAATTTATAGTTAAATTTGTATTTTTAATTTTCATCAGCGTTATATATTTAATTTAGGGCCTTATAACCCAATATTAGAAGATACACTATAAGATAAATTTCATTATATTTTGAAATTTTTGGTCAATCGTACATATTTCATTAAACAACATATTGTCAAACTATTTTTATTACATTGCAATCCAACTTGAATTTTCTTTAAGCATAATAGTTCCTCTATGTTGAAACTACATTATTTTTACCTAAATTACGTTATATTTATTACTGGGCCGAATGAAGTAGAAATTTTTTCCACTATCCATAATTATTTAATAAGCATTTAAAAAGGGCTAGATTATATTAAATTGTTTTAATAAAACCTTAAAACCACCAAAACTCCCGAGCTAATCGATTAATTCGTTAATAATTTCGTTATTACTAATCGTAAAACTTGATAATCTTTTGAAATCGTTTTCAAAACTTTAAATCCAACATTTATTATGAATCATTTTATTAAATTCATAAAATTTAGATATACAATTTCGGCAATGCATTTTTTAAGTCCTTAATGTTGACTAAAAGATTAATTATTACTTAAATATCAATAAAATCAAAACGAAAGCAAAAGGAAGTTGTATCGTTTTCATGATCGTTACATTTCGCGTTTCGCTGAAACTTTCGACCATTGAGGTTTTGCGTTGACTTTCGACTTGCGTCTTTGGCGCCAGGCTCGAAGGAACAACGTCAAGATCTCGTTTTTTTGCTTCTCTGTTACAGACGCGTCGCACTGTGTTGTTATGTGTTGTCATAGTTATTTCATTGAAAAATTAATTTTACCGTTTGTAAAACACGCACCGATTTCTGTCTGTACAAACAAGTCTGAACAACTCAACTTATTTTGCCGGAATAAATACAACCACCACTACAATAACAATAATAATAATAACTGATTCTTACATACAAGCGACTCACAACTTTTTCGGAAAAACAGTAAACGTGTCTCATTTCAAAATTTAATAACGACGAGCTCAAGAACATCAAGGAAACAAGAAGAAGAAGAAACTTAAGAACGTAACAAGAAGAAAAAAGCACATTCAAGGAAAACAAAACGAAAAAAAGGGGAAAAGATAAAAAAAAATTATAAAAAAGCACAAAAAAAGAGAGAAACAAAATTAAGAAAAAAAGCATTGCCTTAAACAAAAAAATATACCTACGTTGTCAAGGAACAAAGGAAGAAACGAAAGGGAGGAAGCACTTTAGACGTTTACGAAGTAAATTGTAAAGAAATGACTAAAGTATATTTTTAACAAGTTTTGAAAACTTTAGATTTTAAACGTAAATTTAAAGAAAAAAAGCGGGAAAATGAAAAACGCGCTAAAATTCTTAATAACTAAAAATGTGATCTAAAAGTCGTTGCTACCAAGAAAGCCTTATGTCCTTGTTTCAGTTAACTCGGTTCCAAATGTAAGTACAAAAATCACTGAAATATGCATGGAATATGTTTATTTCAAGTTAATTTCCAAACATTAAGTTTTATTTTCCAATCAAGTTTTTCGTAAAGTTACGTTTTGTACAAACTTCTGTTAAGACATGATTATGATTTCTATCATTTTATTTTGTAGATAACATTTACTAAATGTTGTTCCGTATCTATATAAAAAACTCCCCAAAATCTCATTCGATAAGTATTTCCGTAAAATCCGCAAACGCTTCAATATCTATCGTCACAAACACGTCTCCCGAAAAACTATTCCAAACCCTCCAAAACTTGCGTTCATTACACCCCCTCAAAAACTCCCAACATCCACCCTAAAAAACCTCTCACACCCCAGCCCACAAATCCAGCAATTTCCGGCGTCCCATCGAAAACGAATCATCAAAACCTGGGTCCGCAGCCACCCCTCCCGAAAACGTCGCTCTCCCAGCCCGGGCATTATACTTTCAAGAGCCTCCCGCGCCAGGGGCGCGGACCGCTCGCTAAAAAATGACTCCCCCACCCCCGCAGTCATCGGGGAAAATATACGCGGCGCGCGCGCGCGAATCATTCGACGTCTCCTGGGGAAACGAGCTCTGCATGTGTGTGCGTGGGCGGGGGTGAGGTCAATTTCGAAATTCCTATTTCTCTCGGCGCGAGAGGGAGAGACAGAGGAAAACGAATCCTTTCCCCTTGCATTATACAGCGGGCGCGCTGCAGCCGGGATTTCAAATATGCGCGAGGGGGTGAGAAAGAGAGAGACGCAGAGAGAGAGTGGAAGAGAGCCGGACTCCGCAGCCCCGGCGATGCAATCGGTATGAGATTTTTTAGCGCCGCTGACTTTAACGAAGGGTTCGACGAACGTGAGCGCAGTATGCAGCTCCCTCCCTAACGAGGGACGGAAGATACGCAGCATCCCCCGTGTGTATATACGTGTGTATGCACACGGCCAACCCTTTCCTCCCTGACTGTACAGAGGAGGGGGTTAGGCGCGCTCCTCGTTGCATCCGGGAAATCGAGCGAGCGGCCACACACACACACACACACTGGGTGTTCGGCTTTTTTTCAGCACCCCGCGCGTATTGATCCCCCGGAATCATTGCAAAATGGCGTCGGCGGCGCCGGCAACGCGGCAACGCCGCCGCAGTCAGCCAATGACTGGGCGAATCGATGACTGCAGCGGGCGCCTGCACCCCTCCCCCCCTCGGCCGCGGGCTGGCCGGCCAATGGCAGGCCTCGCGCGCTCACGAACGCACGCACACACGTCGAGGGAGAGAGCGTCAGTAGCACCCCCCCGCGCGCTTTTGCTAGCTGGCGTCGATGACCTGGGCAGCGCCAGCAGCAGCGCCAGCGAGCGAGTCGATGATTCCGGCGAAAATTCAGCCCGGCTGAAAAATATTCCCCGGGAGCTGCTCTCCCAGATCGGCCGAGCGCGCATATGTATTGTATATATATTACTATATATATATACATATTTCCCTGTCGCGTTCGATTAACGAGAGCTGCAGCCGCGTTGTCCGCTTGCGCCTGTATTTATGCGCGAGAGCCGAGCGTGTATATACAAATACGATGCGGAGCCCGAGAGCGGGCTTATCGCGCGGCGTCATTTTGCACTCGCTATGGGCTATGCTGTTTGTTTTTCGCGAACGATGGAGAGAGGCGGAAGAAAATTAATTATTTATAGGCGGGAGGGAGGGAAAGCGGCGGGTTCGAGGCGGGGGCGAGGGCAAACAGGAGGATGTAAATTCGATGACAAATATGGGCGGTGCCCTTTTTTTTGGAGTCCGGGAATGCAATCAGCCAGGGCTCTTTGAAGTTTTTTCGCTGGAGATGCCGATTTTATCGGGTACTTTGCTAACTTGGCTGCTGCGTGCGCGGAACTTTGCTTTTAATGGTATTAGCGTGATGTTTCCCCTTTATGCGTTCGGTAAAAAAGCTTCGGCGTGCAGGCTGCACTTGTCTATCGGGCCGAAGTTAAAGCAATTAAGGGCGAGTGAAGTGAAGCTCGGCTGGATGGTAAAAAAATGTGGTTCGAAAAATTGATGAGAGTTTTTCATTGAACAATGTGATAGTGTAAAGTAGTACACGGGGTAATGGGTTGAAAAACGAATAGTAAAAAAAGTAGAATTAGTATCGTGATGGAGACTCTAATCTTTTAGAGTGTTCGATAGTTTGTATTATTATATAGTTTTTTTAACATAATTTTTTTAAGTTAATGATAAACGATAATTCAACTAAAATAACTTCAAATATACTTTGATAAACTAAATATTAATGGTTGATTCACTCTCAGTCTAGCATCAATAAATATTTATTAACCATCCATCAGAGCTACAATCAAAAAACTCCACAAAAACAATCAACCCATCCATTAAATTACTCCAAATAATAAAAAAGAATCGCAAACACTCAACAGTTCTTTTCCGCCTCGCACAAACGGCCTTCGGCTTCGCGGCGAGTTTAAGGCGCGCGTTATCTCAGCGCTGGCTGCTCAGTCACCTTGATCCGGGATACGTCGAAACGCATTCTTATCTTATCAGTCGGCCGGTGCCAGAGGAGGAAGAGTCGAAAAAAATGGCGCGCGCGCTCGATAGAGACGCGCTCTCCTAAATGATTTCCACGCGCCGGAGGCCTGATAAAAAGACGCCTGTGTTTTTCTCGAGCCGGCTGCTCCCCCACCGCTCGGCAAAAATTCGCGCAAACAACTTTTATAATCGTAAATTTTCCGATAGTTATCTGCTGCGCCGGGGATAAAAAGAATCACGTGGCAGCGAAAACGCGCTGAAAAATTCCCCCAGAGCAACGCTTAAGCCAGCTCTATACTAGGTGATAATCGAAACACACTCGGGGACTTTTATCAATCTTTTTCGCGAAACCTTTCAGTTCTTCCTCTTTTTTATCTCTGCATACAGAGTAAGATGAGTCAAGCCAAACGAATTCCAGCCGTCTCATAGCAAATACGAAAAATAACCCACTCAAATCCCCCCCTCAACCCGGCATTCCATCGCTAACAACTACGTTTCCCATCGAAAAACCACCTCCGCTGCGAAAAGAATGCCGGCCCTTTAACATCCATCTCCACTCGGCTGAAGCAGCGCAATCGCGCGCTCTCGATCTTCGTCGTGTGTCGCGTGCGACTGGAAGCGCATAGGGCCGCGCAAAGAGAATGTCGAAACTGCGGCGCGATTGCGTCACGTCTGCTGCTGCCGTCGCTGTGTGCGAGCGCGTACGCGCGCTGCAGCAAGCGGCTTAGATTGGCTCCTATTGACACAAGCGAGCGCGAGGCTCGTCGGTGTACAGTACGGCAAAAATGCCAAGAGCTCAGGGTCGGCATTCGGATAGCGCGCGGCTCGCTCTGCGTCTCTTTTTGGATCGCCGGCTGTGATCGATGGCTCGGGGGCTAATCGTTGGGAGAGAGCTACCGGGAGATGTGTAGCTTGTTGTTTTTGGTATGGGGGGAAGGATTGCTTTTGGTTTTTGTTTGGAGTGGGGATTGTTTAAGAGAGACGTTGAGGTATAAACGGAACGTAATTACGCGGTTTTTTCGCGAAGGTCTTAATAATATTCGGGTAATTAATGCGCGAGGGGGTAATTAGATTTTCGACAAAAGGACGGCGAGTCGTTCGGCCGATAATTAACATGCCAAACGCAACGAGTCGCCAAAAAGGCGCGATAGGGTGTAGCTTTCGTCACCTCCCGCGCCTGGACATCAAAGTGACGATTACGCCTATGTATGGCAAGCCGTCAATGGCTCGTTTAATATCGCGATAATTAAAGGACCGCGGGGCCGCGTGTGCCAATGATTAATGGACCTAGGGAGCGAGAGAAAGGTGAGAATAGGTTGGATTTTTTTCGCGTTCGCCGGTTTGATATCGCGATTGAGTAGGTATATAGATGGATCGGTGCAGGAGCGAGAGGCAGAGATAGGAAGGGAGATTGAAAAGAGCTGGATTTGGCGGATGAGGTTTTCGAGAATGAGGAAAGAAGATCGCGATGCCTCGAGCTAGTCGTGGGCTGCTTTGAGGATTTATCGCGGTAATACTTTGATTGCGAGATTTCTTTTGGTTTCGTATCGGAGGATTCTTTAACTTTCGAATGTTCCAACGCATTTAATTCGTCATTTTAATTTCACGCTCAATGCCACCTTCACTTTTAAAGCACGTGACCGAACCGGAACCAGAACCCGATTTACCACCGTCGCAAAAATGCAGCCTCGAATCCTTTCTTTTTCAACAGCCGCTAAACCCACCACCTCAAATTCCAAAAAACAACCACACTCGCATAAATACAATCAACGAAATGTCGTCTCGTGCCAAGTCGCAATTTACTAAGCTAAACCCCATCGAGAATCGAACAAATTCTTCCATTAGACCGCGAAGCGGAGCCCCGAAAATACATGGCAAATACAATGAGCCGACATTGTTGTGGAAATACGCGCCGTAAATTTTGCAGCCGCTCGCGCGCGCCGCTCTAGCCGCGACGTCTACTCTCTCGTATTTTTGCGCGCCGTATGGCCGGCGCTCGTGTATTTTTGGCGCCGATATAGGCCCTCTTAACCCGCGCGCGCGCTGGTACATCCACTTTTCTTGCCTCGCGCGCTGGCTCCGGGAGTTTGAAAATTTTCTTTCGCTCGAGAGGATGTAGGCTTGTAAAAAGGCGCCGTGGAACGTTTCAAAAGTCGACGATGATATCTCGGAAATTGAAGCGGAAAGCTATACTTAGTACGTAAAATAACGTGTGCGCTGGGATCGGGAGATGATCGCGGGTGCTTTGAGAGCGTCGGTACCAATAAGCCCTAAAATTTACCGACAATAAATAAGACTTTAATCTTGATTCTCGGTACAATATAAGTTTAGTCGAAATACGAAATAGTAGCGTCTGCTTGCCAACTCAGATAAACTGTTACAAAATATGATTGAATTAAAAAAGCCGACTGATTTATAGAGCGAATTAATTATTTAAACGTCGCTCCAGAAACTCGCTGCCTCAAAATTAAACCTTTCTTAATCTGTTTAAAAATAATAGCACCGAAAAGCAGATTAGCAACAAAACCAGCAGCAATGAAAATGAAATAAATTACCTTTCCTCTACATCAAACTTTAATAATTACATCAAGCAAGCTCATTTTTAAAACAAAGAGCCTCAAATAAAAAAAAATCCTACAAAACCCAGCGAGACTTTCTGTCGCAGCTGTACGCCGCTTCTCTCTTTAAGCGTTATCTCCGCTCGTCGTCGTGCTTGCAGAGCCCGCGCCTGCCGTCGGTTTTTCTAGCGCGGGCAGTTTTTCTATTAAGCTTCATTTGTTTCTTTCATTGCGTAATGCCGGCTCGCGCTCGCGCACCGGACGCGCCGCTCATTTCATCCTACTGGCCTGCCAGCCTCTCCGCGCACTCTTCTACTACTCCCGTTAAAATTCTTAATCCGGACGTCTCTCGCCGCTCTCCGCACGCGCTCTCGCTTTATCTATATGTATATAGTATACACAAGCGACGAGCGCACAACGAGGGCCCAAGGCTGCAGCCGCCGCCAGAAAGAAATCCGCACGAGAAAGACCGGGACCTGTTTTTCTCGTCAAGGCCGCGCCGTGATTTCGTTCCCTTTTTTTTCTCCTTTGTCCGCGCTCGACTGGCCAGTTTGCGAAAAGAGCGTCTTTTGTCGCGGGTATAGACTGGCGAATTCGCTTTGAATTGCGAGAGGCGAGCTTCCGGCATTAGCACACTTAGCACGGACAAAAACCTCAAAGTGCGGCCGGCGTTCTGGCGTCGTTTCTTATTTCGCCGCTAGACGTCACCTCGGCACGGGCTGCCCTTACGCTAGGAGAGAGAGAGAGAGAGAGAGAGAGAGAAAGAGAGGCTTGGGTGTATATAGATGGGCGCTTGTTTGGAGGGGTTGGGATCGCCTCGAGGGTACTACACCCGTGCAGTAATCGATCGCGGGCTCCGGCTCGGCTGTTTGAATTATTTTGGTTTTTTGGTTGTTGGTTGGGAGGATTGTTGTTTAGGATGCACTGTTTTACGGGACGGTGGTATATTATTAAAAGTAGAGTTTGTTGATAGATAGAAATAATTTTAATTACAAATCGAAACTAAATAATTCCTATATAAATTGTTAATAAAACACATTCAATTATCCAAAGTAAGCTTATTTAGTATAAAAAAGACTTAAAAATAACCTATCACTAAAAATTATTCCCTCCCCCAAAATTCATAAAATCCCCAGTCGCCGCACCACCCGCACATCCAATCCAAATTTATTCAACCGATTAAAATTTCATCGCGCGGCGGTATCATTACAAATTACAGGTTATCCACCATCCTCACTCGTATAAATTAGCGACCTCTTAAAACAAAAAAAAACTCCGCAAGGTGCACTTGGCGTACGTACACGCTTACGCAGGTACGCATTTTCGGGTGCGCGCGTGCGGCTTCTCCACCCCCGCGCCTATATAGCCAAGACGAATGTCTTCCTACGCTCGCCCGCGGCTCCGCGCGTTTGTATCTGTCCGGCGAATCTCGCAGGCTGCAGCGCGCTCCGGTGTCCAGCTGCCGATCGCGGAACGGAGGAGGAGAGAGAGAGAGAGTGAGGAGAGTGATCGGGATCTCGGGTATGCGCGCGTTACTCGGCTGGGTGGAGCGCGCAATGTGCGAGAGCGTTAACTGCTTCGGTTTGGGATGTGTGGTTTTGAGTTATGTAATGCGAGGGAAAAATGTGAGAATGTTTTGGGTTGGGTTTTTTTTGGGAGTGAGGTGAAGGGTTTTAGTGGAGGTTGGTGGGTGATGGTGGGTTTGATGGAGGTGGGGGTGGTGATGGGATTGACTTGGGTATTGTTCCTAGATAAGTAAGTAGTTTAGTGGGATTTCGATCGGCCGGATTATCGCTACTCGTTTAACGGTTGGAGCAGGGAGCTTCTGAAAACAAAGTTTAGATGATGATACGTTTTTTATTGTATTTTCACATTAGAGATCGACTCTTAATGATCTTTAAATTTAAAGCTTCAAAAGAAATATGACATACTAGAGTTTTTATCTTGCAGTAAATTCAAGCTTAAAAAAAATAAACATTGTTAAATATTTCTTACCAATTCACATCTCCCAATACGAGCATTAGATAATAACAGAAGCTGTCTCTGCAAACAGTCACATAATAGTAAAATATCAATACCCTCATCACATAAATACTCTTACTTATCCAACCTCGAACATAAAACTAAAGCATCATTACCTCCTCCCCCATCAGCCACCCCCGCCCTCCATACGCACATCCGTTTCCCTCCTGCCTTCCTCATTCCTGTCCCTCTTCCGATCTCTCCATGCACTCACACACACAAACTCGATCCGATCGTTGCATCCACCCGCGCCCGCCTGCTTCTCACCTGTTTCTTTCCTCGGCGGTTATACGCACCGTTCATTTGTAATTTAAAGCAGCGCACGCGGCCTCGATTACCGGCCAATACTCGAGCTTAAATACGCGCCTGTTCCTCCTTGCGCTCATGTGCACTTGCCGGCCGTTTCCCTCGACCAGTACGTATATATATATATAGGTAGTATGCAGAGCGGAAGCGCAGCCTGCGTGCGGTCTTGCCGCCTCTCATCTCGAGGGTGCCGGGACGGTTGTTACTTGCGGCTACTTTCACCCTTTGATTGACGGGGGCCGATGGGTCAGTCGATGGTGTAGCTGGTTGGATGATAATTGCCGGGGTGCTGGGCTTCCGGTTTTCACTTGTCGCTTTGGCTGCAGGTTGAAAAAGAAAGGGTGTTTGAATGTTTTTGCGGGTTGTTAAGTTGATATTTGGTAAATATTGTAGGTTGAGTAAATTGTTTTAATAAATTTCAACTTTAATCTAGTTTTATAATACAAATATATCTTGCTCAAATTCAGACTTTGTTTTTATAATTTATCAATACAGGCATTCCAATTTAAGCTATTCAAACACTCAGGCATTCTTCCACTAATTACAAACTCCCAGTTCTTACACGCTAGCCAAACAGACGCGCGCGACCCTTTCACCCCTCACATGCTAAGTGGACTACATCGTCAGAAAAAATAAATCAGCCAAAACCCCTTCGGCACAAAAGAATAATAACTCCACTACTCTCCTTGTAAAAGGCGCGCACGCGCCCCAGAAAGAAAAAAAGAAGCCCCAACAATAGCTCTCCACTACGCGACTTAACTCCGGCACGCGCTCACCTATTCAACCCTCCTAGAACTCGCAGTACAAGCAGAGTAGGTGGGCGCTCGGCTTCTTTCTCCAGCGGCGCACGATTGGCCGATTTTTTTCTTCGCGCGCAAAGTTCCACCCCCGACCCGCTCTCCCATACGCTCCAACAACGCCGGCAAGAAAAAAGCTCGCCTCGTCGTTTTATCTTGCCGCGCTGCAGTTCGTGGCCTCGGTGGACAGGAAAAGGAAAAAAAGCGCGCGAAAGGAGGGAGGTCCGCGCGCAGCTCCCAGCCCCTTCGCCGATAAAAAAGCGCGCCAGGGGTGGAGCGCCGCGGAGGTCAGAAAAAAAATGGGCTGGCTCGCCCCTCCAGCTACCCCCGCACACACGTGGCGCATGCACGTGGAAGAAAAAAGGGAGCGCGCGCGGAGGAAAAAAACTCGGCTGCTCTCCTACGCGCGCGCGGGAAAATTCGAAGGGAGCCGAGCGCCGCGCGCTGGGGTGGGGGTAGCTCCCGCGAGTGCGCGGGGTGGGGATGTAAGAGGGAGTAGGACGCGGAAAGGGGATGGAGGGAGAAGCGGCAGACCTTAGGAGCTCTCTGGCGCTGCGGTGGTGGGGCGAAGGCGAACGCGGGGTTGGAAAGAGAGCGGCGAGGGTGGGAGAGTGCGTAAGATGACCAGCGCGCGCACGAGAGGAAAAGGCCGTGTGTGCGGTGTTGGAGCGAGTTCTGCCCCTTATCTGGCTTTGTCAGGGTGACCGGCGGCGTTTCTTAAATTAGGGTCTTGGGTTTGAGGTGGACCTTGCAGAGATGTTTACTGTTTGGGGGATAGTCTTTCCGATGCGTGCTGGTTGCGTTTACGATTGGTCAAGTTTTTTTATAGAAATGGAGTAGTATGAAGATTTTGGGATGACTTGTTTTGGATGTTAAAAATTGTATGAATCGATACAAAAAGTTGAATTATTTATCTTACGATTAAACAAATTAAATTTTAACGCTGTTTCGGGTAATTATTTTTAAATTATTCCAGCAGCTCCCAGCATAATGGTAACAATAAACGCGCATGCATAATGCAACGATAAAGCGATGAAAAATTCACCGCGATGGATCGACAATAAAAAGCATAAACCGAACAGCCGCTCCACTCCGCGAAACGTATATAATTCAATTTTTCTCGTCGACCATTGCACGCATCGCATGCAAAATTCAGGCCGCGCCATAGCCGGGACCCCCGCTGACGAACCATATAGACTCTCGCTCCATACTTTTTCGAAGCGATCTCGCCTCTGTCTCTTCGACCGAGGGGGAGAAAAGAAATTGCACATGGGGGCGAAAAAAGAAAACACTATTGAGTTTCAGCTCTCTCTCTCTCTCTCTCTCTTTTTCTCCCCCCTGGCTTGCGAGTTAGTCACGCATGTGTTAGCACTGCACGCGCTTTGCGGAGGCCATTTTTAAAAGAAGGGCCCCCTCTTCTTTTTTAATAAAACTTGGCTGGAACACCCCCTTACGTGCGGGGCCGCCGCCGCCGACGCGAGCCTTCCCTTTTTGAGCCTGCACTTTTTTCCGGGCGCTAGTCGTACTTACCGATTCGTGTCGAGCACAACGCGTACTCGAGCGCTATCGTTGGAGGCTAGATTTCTTCGCGCGATATCGATACGGTTAAAAAGGAAAAAGTTAATTTTTTCGAGTAGTGGTCAGAGGTGGGACTGCTGTATTGCCATAATTAGTCAGTGGCAGTTTCGTAAGTGTCAATTTCCCCATAGTAACTAGGTAAAACAAACACTCCAAGCATCGTACCTCCAACCACGAAAAAATCCCCAAACCACCCCAACGGGCCAAAGCTCCACCAAAGGCATCCGTCACTCCTCCACATCCACCTACAGAATCCGACATCTCACACCTGACCATCAGCCCCCTCATCGTCCAAGAAATCCTCGAGTCCGTCCCCACACACTTTCCCAGCGAGCGCAGCGCAGAAAGCATAGACATATACACATCCGCGCGCTTGGTCCTTTCCGCAGAAGAAGGAGGCGAGATGAGGGAGGGCCTCGAGGGGAAAAGGCAACGGCGCTGGCGGCTGGAAAAGGAGAGCGCGCAGGGAGGGATCGCCGGCAAAAGCTTCGCGCTCTTCTTACAGCCCTCCTTCCGCGCCGACGCACACAGGCTTGCGCGCGCCTCCCCACCTTAGAGCTAACGTCGCAGAGCGCGAGCTACCCCTAGCGCAAGCGAGCGAGAGAGAGAGGAATCTCCTCTTTCCTTCGCTTTCCGCGCCGCGCGCAGCCCCCACTGGGCTGGCTAGAGAAAAGGCAGACGGCAAGCTCTCTCTCTCTCGGCACGAGGTGGGAGCGAAGGAAAAGTAGGGGCGGCTGGCGAAAAGTCCGCTCGGGCTGGCCGCCTTCAGTTTTTAGCCTGCTCGGCAAGGCGGCTCGCTGCGCGCTGGACTCGCGGCCGCCAGCTTACTACTCACCACACAGCCGAGCGCGCCCGCGCGCGCCTCAGTCTTTTCTCTCTCGTCTCTCTCTCTCTCTCTCACCCTCGCTCGCTCCAACCCCCCTCCACACAAGGGGGTAGCAGCACACGCACAGCTCTCAGATATCGCGAGGAGACGTTCGCGTCGCCGTCTTCTCCTTAAGCTGGAAGAGGAGAGGCGCCGCCGCGCGACCCCCGTCGGGTGCGCGCGTAAGACGGCGGTGGTGGTGGTGGCGGCGGCGGAGAGAGAGAGACAGAGAAATTTCGCGACCACCGCGCGCATCACCTAAGACAACGCCCCTACCACGCCGGCTAGGTTCTTTAAGGTAGAGCCGCCGAAGCTGCCGCCGCCGCCGCCGCCGCCGCCGCCACCACCGCACTCGCCAGAAGGGGGTGGCTTTTAGTCAGACGCACGCGGTCTGAGACGCCGCCGCCGCGCCGCTCGCACACTCACACACTCACACACACAAGTACACACTTATACACGCGCTCTCTCTCTCTCTCTCTCTTTCTCCGTGCTAGTCGTCTCCTCGCGCGCTAGGAGAAGGACTTAGAACATTTCTCGCGAAGCGCTGCGGAGTCAGTTCGCTTCCTTCGGCCGCTAAGGACTCGGGGAAAGCGCGAAGAGGGAAAAGGACTATCTACCTCCTCTTTTCTCTCTCTCTCTCTCTGTCTCTCACTCTCTCTCACTCTCTCTCTTTCTCTCTCACCGTGCTCTAACGTCGCCGTCGTAGTCGTCGTCTTCGACCGCGAGTAGTAGGCAGTCGTGTCTTGGCGCTCGTACCCTTGAGCACGTACGCAAGCAGCGGAGCAGCAGCAGCACCCGGCACTTCTGTTGCCTGCTTTCAACCCCCTACGTGTACGCGGTGTATGACTTAGCGCGAATGTCGCGGATCGCAAGCTGGACTCCGGACTTTGGACTTTGGATTTTTGAGAGAAGAGTCGACCTGAGAGTCGGACACTGAATTCGCCTCGCGATAAGGATTCCAGTAAGGAGGAGCCTAGAGCAGCACTTGGAATTTTTTCTCGACTTGGGTGTACACTTGGTTGGCTGGAACGAGAGGATACCACCTGCAGTGCGGACTTTGAAAATTTCGCTGCAGCCTCGCTTGTGGTGGAGATCGTTTCGAGTGCTCTTGCTTACCGGAGGCACTTGGAATATTTTCGTCGTCGAGTGATCGCGATGGGATTGCGATTGTCGTCGCGGAGGACTCAGTGAACGCTTGTGATGAAAGTTTGAACTTCGACAAGATTTCAGTTTCGCGGAAAACTCCAAGTGCCTGTATTTTTGGAAACCGCACTCGATTATTTTCACGCAGTGGGAGCTCGGAATAGTGAACTAAACAGTGTTTATGTGATGACTTGTAATGATTGTACCCTCGTTCCGGGTCCTGCCATACTCAAAGTCAGAAAAGATTCCAAGTGTGATTATCGGCAAATTAATCAAAGTTCCGCGCGATAAGGTCGAGCGGACCTGCGAATGCAACCTGCCACAATCGTTAGAGTGAACAAGTGTCATTTTTTTTTTTTTTCACATTACCACATTTTTTTGCCACCTGATTATCCAAGTGCGCGAGTTCGATGTTGTTGCTTGCGAGTTATTATACCTGGCTGATCCTGTGTCTTTCCTCCCGGTGAATTTCCCCACTTTTGGATAAACATCCCAATGAGACTCCCACCCCTCCACACAACACGACTGACACATGCCCGTGAGCACGTCAACGTTAGAGTCAGTGCATCGCTGAGCAGATCGCGAAGTCGACTGACTAGTCGTGTATTACAACCGGCACAGGTGTACCGTGAAAAACATGAGAATTTATGGTCGGGATTATTTTGTCGAAAGTAACTACATTTTGTCTGATGACTACTTCGTCTCACGAAGTAACATTTAAATTCGATTTCCCCAATTATCTTCAAACCGAGAATATTTTTTATCGTGTTTTCGAAATATAATACGATTTGTATATTTTCGTATTCAATAAAAAAACAAACACAAATAAAAATTCGCTCATTAATAAAAAATAAATCAGAACCATAGAATAACATTTTTCAACACTAAATCAATATCACATCCACCGCAACCACACGCTTTTCCGTGTCGGTAGCTTCACATATTTTTTCCAGGCCCTCCCTTCTAATTCAGCGTTATTGCGCGAGACGTGACAGCAACCGTTTCTTGCCCGCGATCGCGTCCGGCGCGAAACCACATCTCATTTCCCATACGCGTGTGTCAAAGTTTTTTCTCTCCTCCAACGGCCGCTTTTTTCATCCTCGCGCCTGGCTCTTCATACACCCGCGGAATGACGTGCGTGCCTTTTTTTCTGTCCTCCCGCGTGCGACGGTAAGAGACGAGCGCGCGGCCAAAGTCGGAAATTGCCCGAGAAATGAAGGCTGCTCACGACGATGGGCAGAAAAAATAAATGAGTTGCAAACTGTTGCTCGCTCGCGATTCGACGGCTCGGGGGAAAATTCTGTGTTTTAGTCCGTGATGGGCTTTTCTGAATTTAAAGTTTTAGTGGTGTAAAATATTTTGAGTGGATGGGAATTAGAAAATGAAATGTGCTATTTTTAACGGGATGCGCAAATTTTCATGACCGGTTTTCGGGATGAGAGTTTTCCAACATATCCTATACAAATATTGTACATTATTTATCCCTCTTATATGTGTAAACAGTACCAACCAATTTTTAATAAAACCCTCATCAATTCCACAGCATGATTATTAACTTGATGTTTTTTTATTTTGAGTTTTCCTTACTGACAATTACTTTATTGGCATTATTATTTTCGGTGTTAAGAAAAATTTCTGTGCGTGTATGACTGATCTTAAAAGAATATGTTTTTGTTTTGTGTGATTGCAGCTTCGAGCGGGAGACGCGTTACAGCGAGTTATTCCCGCGCAGGAGAGGAAGACTGGACGAAGCGGAAAAAGCAGAATAAGACGAGAATAACGCTGAAGAAGAAGTCGAGCACAAGAAGAGCGGAAGCGAATAGGAAGAATAACTGTCAGAGAAAAAGCGGGGTAGCGAAAACCGAGTAGTAAGAGTAGCAAGTTTATAATCAGTGAGAGTGGAGGAGAAGATATTGAGGTCGTCGAGGACAGGAAGGATAAGGACGAAGAGACCTCGTGGCAGTAAGAAGAAAGGAGGAGGCAGGAAGAAGAAGAGGAAGAACAGCAACGTATCGAGAGGGAATCGAGTGAAGATTAATAATCGAGAGACCCCGCGCCGCATACATATATATTTCAGTGTGTTCAACAAACGAGTGTACCTAAGTGCAATATTAATTAAACGATAGTAAAAAAGCTACTACCATCGACGATCGGTACGACGCGGTTTTAATCGATAATTGATTAAATAATTAAAAAAAAAAAACCTCTTCAAGATTAATACTAGAGTCGCATTTTTCTCGAGAGGGAGTTTGACGACGGACTTTGACGATAACGGGAAGGAGGAGACTGAAGAATCCAGGATAAATAAGGATCCGACACACAGGGCAGTATTACGCTCTCGTTCCGATAAACGATACTCACCAAATGAGACTTTTCACAGCAGCATCAGAGTGAAGGTCAGCATCAAATCACAAACACAACATTCACACACACGAACCATCACACACATAACGGGGCTTAAAAATAATTAACTCAGGGCAACACGGAACGAGCGGCAAACATTTGTCCGCCACGATACGGATCGAATCATCCCGAATTCTTCGAGAGGCGAATCACCAAATATTTACAAGATAAGAGAGAGAGGAGCTCCTTCCAAAAACAATTCGACCAAGCAACAATATCCACGTCAAAGTGTCCGTGAACCTCCATCTCGTTCACACCGTCCGGGCTGGGCAATCCTGAATTTAACCTGAACTTAAGTGTACGTATAGAGTTTAAGTAGATAGAAGAAAAAAAAAATCAAGAGGCTGTCCTCCGTCGAGTGCGAGGACATCCCGGAATCAGCAACGCGCGCGCATGATAATACTCATTACACACAACGGACAATCTAATCCACACAACACTACACTACGACAAGCCACAGAATCTGTACATAATAAGGACGGACAAAGACGAAACAGTAGAAGAGGAGGAAGACGAACACCAGCCACCAATAGTGGGAACCATAATCGAAATTTCAAGTCAACATCAGCATCATCAATTGAGAGAGAAAAAAGAGCCCGAACCCAATTGGTAAATATCTAAAAACAAAGTTTTGATGAGCCAGCAGAAGCAGCAGTCGATCTCGATCATCAGCAGTCGAGCGAGGATCGCAAGGACGACGACGTCACCAAGCAGTACGTCGCATCCGTTAAACTGACGGCCAAGGCAAGGTCGAGGTAGGCAGAGTCGTCGTAGGTCGTGCGACCGCGTGACAGATCTCGCAGCGAGAACGGTCGCAGCAGCCATCCACCACGACGCTCGCCACGATAAGGTCCAGCAGTGAGCAAAGTGAGGCAGAGCCCTCGCTAGACGAGTGACGGCGGCGAACGCGGAGGTCGTGCGCCCGTCGCCGAGCTGCTTTCCGAGAGGAGTGCCAAAAAGCGAGCAAGCTGCGCCGGAAGGGGGTAGCCCGGGCTTCTCGCGAAGGCCTCAAGATTTCGGACGCGACGGCGGCCCTGGACCTGCGCGCCCAGTCGCAAGCCCAATCGGAATTTGGCCTGGAGCAGCCGCAGCCACCTCAGCAGCAGCAGCACCATCACCATCAGCCCCAGAATCCGCAGCCACCGACAGATCACCCATCGCAAAATCCGCAACCAGCAGCGGACCAAATCGGCGTCCGCCCTCATCCGCCCTATCATCAGCATCAGCAGCATCATCTCCAGCAGCAGCAACATCATCCCCAACATCATCCCCAGAATCACCATCATTCTGGCGATTCGGGGGGTGGGATAGAAGGAGGAGGAGGAGGTGGGGGCGGCAGCAGCGGAGACAGTGGTGCTGCTGGTGGTGGCGGTGGAGGAGGAGGAGGAGGAGGAGGAGGCAACGGAGGAGGCGGCATCAACGTCGCGGCAAGGACCGCGAAGATCCAGAACAACGAGGAAGACGAAGACATTACCGAGAGGGACGAGGACGAGGAGGACGAGGAGCCAAGCTCGCCCGAGGCAGATCTCGCTCCAGAGCCGGAGCCCATGGAGGTTCAAGCCTCAACGGTGTCCGCCGCGGCGGCCAACCTCCATGCACTTCGTCAACATGTATTCAAAATGTCCGATTACTGGCAGCAACCCCAGCGAGGACCACCTCAGCACTCGCCAGGGATGCAGCACAGTCCCTTGCAAAATTCACAGCAACAGCAGCAACAGAATCAGCACAATCAGCAACAGAACGCCATGCACAGTCCGCTTGGCCAGCAGCAGCAACAGCAGCAACAGCAACAACAACAGCAGCAGCAGCAGGCTAATGCTGCCCAGGTGCAGCACAATGCCAATGGCGGACTTGGCCAAAGCGCTGCATCGCAACTGCAGCAGGCACAACAGCAACAGCAACAACAGCAGCAGCAGCAGCAGCAACAGCAACATGCAATGTCGATGGGACAAGGTTCTCAGGGAGCACAGCATCAGTCTTCCCCAGCGCCTACGACACCATCACCCCAGGCCGAGCATCACAACGCCATTGCCTCGAGTATGGCCCAAAGTCTGCACAATCTTGCAGCACAAGCTCAGGCTCAAGCTCAGGCACAAGCACAGGCTCAGGCACAGGCACAGCAGTCAATGTCACAAGCATCGAGCCCGTCGCTCGCCGTGCAAGCTGCCCAGGCAGCCCAGGTACTAAATCAAAATCTCGGCCAGGCCCTCACCCAGGCCCTGGCGCAAAACATGCAGCAGAACCTCGGTCAGACTCTTCAGCACAATTTGGCTCAGAGCCTGACGCCGAGCCTGTCGCCTCAGCAACAGCAGCAATTGCTGAACCAGCCGCAGAACCTGAGCCAGACCGGCCAGAGCTTGCAGCAGAATATGCAGAATCAGGCGCAGAACCTCACCCAGACGTTGCAGCAGCAAGCTCAGAATCTGAGCCAGAGCCTCAGCCAGCAGTCGATGCAGCAGCAGGCTCAGAACTTGGCCCAGCAGGCGGCCCAAAATCTCAGCCAGAACCTCCAGCAGCAGGCGCTGAACATGGCCAACTCCATCAGCCAGAACGGAGGTTTGGGCGGCATGAACGTGACAGGGAATCAGCAGCAGAACTCCCAGAATTCCATGATGAGTCCTGGGACCGGCAGCCAAGATTCCCACGACGTATCGTTGGCTGATAAACTTGTCAACGAGCTACAGGTGAGTCTATTTGTGTAAATTAACCTTGATTACATAATGCCCCTTATGGCAGTTATCTCATATAAAATGAATCATTATAAAAAGCATACTTATATGGTTCAGTTTATATATGATTACTACTATAATATAATTCCGTAAAGTAACAACTTCATGCATAAGCAAATCATTACATTAGACTTTAAAAGATAATAAAAAATTATAAAACATGCAACTTGTCAATCAAATTTCATTTCACCCCTAATTATAAAAATTTGAAAATTCAATAAAAGTACTCGCGCATAACTCATACAACAAAACCCCTCAAAAAATCCAAAACACAGCCATCCGCACACGCGCTAAGCACGCGGAAGAGGCCGGATCGGGTCAGCTGTTCGAAATCCGGCATTGCTCGAGATGCAGAGTCTAACCGCGCATTCGCGATGCTGCTGTAGCACGTCTTCTCTCTCTCTCTCTAGACGCGCACACAAACACGCGCGCGCTGGCGCTCCCATAAGGTGGCGCGCATGCACGCACACTGGGCGCCGCAAATGCAGATACGTCGTCGGGGTTCTTGACCCGCGCAACACAGATAATGCGCTCTCTCAGAGCATGTATATATACGTACGGGCGAGCGCGTGCATATACGTCATCGCGCGAGCGCCGCGCGCGGCTGGCGCAAACGATGTTTTACCGAGAAAATATATATCGAAGAGAGACGCGAGCATCGGTCACGTCGCTGCACTGGGATACGTGGCCGCGCCGAATGCGATATTTCGCGGAAGTGGATCGGGCTTGAGGGAAGCTGCGGAGCTTTCGCTGATTGACGTTAAGACGCTCGAGCTTTGTTACCTTGTGTTTTTGGTTTGAAAGTCGTTCTTGTACTTTGATCGAATTTTCACTTATATCTATACATTTATTGCGCGATGTACTTTTAGTAAAAATGATTACGTATCTTTATATTATTACAAGTTGATACCAATGCATTTATTTTATCCTTTAACGAATTTTCACTCTAATTCGTAATTCAAATATATGCGCTTACTGTCACTAATTCACGTATAAAAAATCACCATCAGTATTCAAATCAAAATATCATGCAAAGCAATCCCCAATGTCAGAAGTAGCTTTTCCCGATCACGCGAAGCTGCCAAGTTGGCGCAACTACCCGCAGCTTCGCGCGCTCGCGGCCCTCCCCGCAAAATCCGAAAGTCACGCGGCTAGAGCCACCCTCTCCAGCACCGAGCGATGCGCGCGGAGCTCGAGAGCGGCTAGAATCCGCTGGCTACGAGTTCCATACATAACTGATGGTCAAGATCAAAGGCGAAGATCCCGACTAATGCGAGTCTTCTCTCTCTCTCTCCCTCTCTATCTGCTTCACTCTCTCTCTCTGTGTCTCTCCTCTCCTCCTTCTTCGGGCCGGACAGTCTCGTGGCCTCGTGAACGCCGTGACGCAGGCGGTGGCGATGGCTGGAGGAGCCGGCGGCGTCCAGACGGGCACGGGCGCAGCGGGAAACACCGGAGGAGCCTCGGCTGCAGGGAGCACCGGAGGAGGGACGCCTGGCGCCGCTGGACCCGGCGGCATGGACAACATCAGCGATCGCACCCTCCAGGAATGCTGGACCACTCTGCAGCGAGTGAGTTGAACGCTCAGCCCTTACGCCTGCCTAAACTGCCTGTCTCTGTCTGTCTGTCTTTATGTTCGACACTCGCGGTTTGCATTTGCCAGGATGCGCGCTGCTATGTGTGCCGAGATTCTGGATGGCTGATTTTTCTGCATTTTTTTTGTTTCGTTGGCTTTGAGGATGCGAAGGAAGAGCTTGCTGAGCATTCGTTATGTTTATTTGCGTTTTTGTGTTGAGAATTAGGGGACGTTCGATATTTTTATGAGTTGTGGAATAGCGAAGTCGAGTTTTTGTAATTATTTGTAATAAAAATTTCTACTTTTTTATGGAACCTTTAAAATTTATTTAAAAAGAAACTATTTGAAATCAGAATTTGATATTTCATTTTAATAAATTATTCATACGTTAATTAAAGTAAATTTATTATAAAAGTTTAAAAATTAATTATTTAAAAAAATCAAATGAATTATAAATGTATCCAAATTATTTAATGCAAAGGCTTTCCAATACTGATTATTCATTATATGTGTTTAACTGATCAAAAGTTTTCA